>JAUPFR010000004.1:65804561-66054561 GCA_036925125.1 Oreortyx pictus | reverse complement strand
GCAGACTTTTGTGGAACTTCTATGCCATTCCCTCTTGTCCTATCACCACACTGAGAAGAGTTCAGCCTCGTCCCTTGGCCTCCCACTCCTTAGATATTTATAGAAATGGATCAGATCCCCATCTGAGTCTGCCTTTGTGAGGCCCCATTTGGAATACTGTGCCCAGCACAGGAAAAATGTGGGACATTTGGAAAGGGTCCAGAGGAGAGCCATGAAGATGGTCAGAAGACTGTACCTTTCCTTTGAAGATAGGCTAAAAGAACTGGGCTTGTTCAGCTTAGAAAAGAGAAGTCTTTGAGGACATCTCATTGAGCCCATCCAGTATTTTAACGGTAGTTTATAAACATGAGGAAAATCAGCTTCTCACTTGGGTGATAGGACAAGAGGGAATGGTTTTAAACTTAAGGAGGGGAGACTTAGAGTAAAAGTCAGGAGAAGTTTTTAAATGAGAGAGCGGTGAGGTGCTGGAAGGAACAGGCTGCCCGGAGAGGCTGTGGATACCCTATCCCTGTAAATGTTTTAGAACAGGTTGGATGGGGCCCTGCACAGTCTTAATCTAGTATTTGATCTAGCAGCTGGCAACCCTGACTGTGGCCAGGGGGTTTCAACTTAATAAACCTTGAGGTCCCTTCCAACCCAAGTCACTACATGATTCTATGATTCACAGCAGGACATTATGTTGATCAAGGAGGACTCACCCCTTGATGAAGCCATACTGGTTGTCTTGTTTCACTTCCCAGTCTTCCATATGTCTTAGCATAGCTTATAGGAGGGTCTGTTCCATGATCTTTCCTTTTAAAGTTAAAATTAAAAAAAGAGAAAGAGAAAGAGAAAGAGAAAGAGAAAGAGAAAGAGAAAGAGAAAGAGAAAGAGAAAGAGAAAGAGAAAGAGAAAGAGAAAGAGAAAGAGAAAGAGAAAGAGAAAGAGAAAGAGAAAGAGAAAGAAAAGAAAAAGAAAAAGAAAAGAAAAAGAAAAAGAAAAAGAAAAAGAAAAAGAAAAGGAAAAGGAAAAGGAAAAGGAAAAGGAAAAGGAAAAGGAAAAGGAAAAGGAAAAGGAAAAGGAAAAGGAAAAGGAAAAGGAAAAGGAAAAGGAAAAAGAAAAAGAAAAAGAAAGAAAAAGAAAAAGAAAAAGAAAAAGAAAAAGAAAAAGAAAAAGAAAAAGAAGAAAAAAAAGAATGAGCACAGTTCCCTACTACCACAAATAATGCATTTGAGTTTTCTGCATTTGAGATCACAGAGATCAACACATCTGGAGTGCAAGGGATGAGCCTCGCCCTGAAAAGCCACCTGCCTGATCATGGTGTTTCCTCTGCCAGGGAAGTCTGTTCACTAAGGTATAGAACTGTGGAGCTCCTTGAGGCTGAGAATGTAACAGTCTGATATCTTGAACGCTTTCTCCCAGTCTGTACACAAAGGCAGGCCATTTCTGCATACATATCTAGAAACATAAGCATATCAAAAGTTCAGTAAAAAATAAAGTCCAAATATGGCTATCAGTCTTAATTTCAGTTACTGTCTTCTCAGACTGTAACTTATGTATCCTTTTTTAAATTAAATGTAATAATAGCATAATCATTATCGTCATCACTGTCCATGCGTCCTTCTCTCATGGAGAGTTAAGTAGAACGTACTCTGTTAAGTACGAAATATATCAGAACATAAACATCACTATTTTAATCACATTAACTAAAAAATGAAATAATACTATGTTTCTATATATTTACATATAATGGGCTATTATCATTAAGTAAGATTTTTTTATTATTATTTTTGCCAATATTTCCTCTATCTGAGGCATTTTTTGTATTTGAAAAAGAGTTAAGAGTGCAATTTATCTTCTCCATTTCCCAATTAGAACTTCAGAAAAATGTGGCAAACAGGAAGGATAAAAACCATAGCCATCCACTGCTGTTAACAAGAGAAAAGAAGACTGTATTGTAACCAGACCCTTTCATTAAAAGTTTCCCCATCTCTCCATGTGTACAGAGGTTACTGCTCTTCCACAGCACTTATTGACAATGAAATGGCTGTTTGGAATATGGATTTGAAGCACTCCTCTCTTTCTAAAAGACAACAGTTCTGTGGAAGGCTTGCTGTTCTTCATCAGCTTCCTAAATGCATTTAGGGTCAGCTTGGTGTCAGCTATGATTCATCTTGTAAAGCTTTATCAGTTTACACTCAGAACAACAAAACCATGTACCTGATTATAGCAAAACACTAAGCTTAGTGACACTTTTCAGTCAGGTCTTCTCATGAGAACAAATTAAAAGTTTTGCCCTATCCTCATCTTTTCTCAGTTTGTCTGATCTCTTACTTCTGCTCATTGCTTGCAATGCACTTCTAGGACATTTTTCAACACCCTTTGAGTATCTTTAATCCTATAACCAGAAATATACCTCTAACAATACAGCTAAATACAAATGTATTTCACATTTTATCTGTTCTATGCACCTTCTTTTTCATTCATTTCATGTGTACAGAAGGAATAATAAAACAAAGAATCAACAGTATAAAGAAGTACATCATTTTCTGAAACAAATATAACGCTACATCAGAAAATAAATAAATAAAAAAAATGTAATCCACCAAATAATCTCCCAAGATAACTATACTAACAAAAAGTTATTCATATAAGTGACCACATTCAGTAAGCTACAAATAAGTCTTAAAATCAAGATAATTTTTTCTCTTTATTGTATCTTAAGTTTCTCAACCTACTCTGATGAAATCACTTGTTCAATTTTGATCTGTCTTTAACTAAAGCTATGATTTACCTGTTGTTATACCTGTATTTCCAATCTGCCACAAATGTTTTATTATTTATTAGTTATTTTATGAATGTTATAAGAAATCAATTTATAATAGTATGAAATAAAAAAAAATTAAAATAAAAAAAAAAACAACCTACATTATGGAAATTTCTTATTAATGAGGAACAGATGAAGAAAGTTTAACATTCACTTAGAAGATAGTGTTGCCGTAACTTCACCAAACCTGTACTAATAAATGGAAAATGTTTCTCCAGACAAAGCGCTAACAATCAGTATGCATACACTCCTGATTTTCGACAAGCATTTCAACTTAAGAAATACAACAAATCCTTGAGGAAACAGTTTCAGTGTGCAAACTAATTTTATCAGTGATATTCTGAAGAAAAAAAAAACATGAATTTATTTCAATTTTTTATCTTCTGTCACAACCACACCTGTATGATTTCGCTTTAGGGACTTAATGTTGCTCTTGCTTATAGTCACCATATTCATGAAATCTGAACTCTCAGTTTTATTGCAGATTGCTTGTTTAGTCCTTTCATTAGAAAATTTTATTTAAAAAATTGTATTTTAATGTTGAGAGTTATGCACTGAAAATACAATATTTATGAGGCAGAAGCAAAAACTGTAAGGAAATCGAAATGTATCAGGATTAGAACTCCAAACTTTAGACACACAGAAAGAACACTCATTTATTTTCATTTGAGCTAAACGGACTCCCAACATCCTAAAATTACTATAAACATATTGTTTTGGCCCACCAGAGGGAGCCCATAATATTTCATGAATGAAAAAGGAACATACTGGCAATTATGTAAAAAAATAAATGACAATTAGAGGCGGAGCGCATATATTTGTGTTTGTATTTAATTATTTTGTATGCATTACCTACTTTGGTTGAAATCCTAGCATTTGTGTCAGACCATAATTAGGACAGTAACAAGTGCATTTCCACAAAATAACACCAGGGACAGATATGAACTATTTTAAACATTAGCGAACATTAGAGAACAGTAGCTTGTTGAACTGGAAGAAAGACGAATTTTTATTTATCTCCATATGAAATATAATTATAATTTTAGATATACTAAAACTTTACTTAACAACAAGAAAAGGGTTGCACACTGAGAAAAATGCTACTTATATTTTGACTTCTCAAAGATGACACAGAACAGACACGTGAATGTGGACATGCAAAAAAATCAAGCTTAACTACGTGCTTCTTGGAGATCAGATGGGCAAATGTGGGAGACTTGGAACAATGGCAGTGAAATGCTGCTTGTGACTCTATATTAAAATTTAGCTGAAAAATCTTATCCTCCCAGGCTATTCCTAGTAGCACCACTGTTGAAACTTGTCCTTTCTCCCAGCATGTTTTCTTTTCCATGACTGTATCTTAATATTATATTTTCCTTCCCTTTCCATACACTGAGGAAGTTATAGGCAACATATGTACATTAAAGTAAGACTAGTCTGGGATTTCTGCTTTTAGGTGTATTTTATTATGCAGTCATCATGATTTAACCATTTCTAAAATCCAAAAGTATCTCTTTCATTTTTTTGTCATCTATTAGGACTGACTTAAAAATTCTCTATTTCTGTCAGGATTTGATGGATAAGATTTCCAACAATTTTAAACAGCCTACATATTTTTAATAAGAGTATTGACATTTCTTTCTACAAAAGTAAGATTAAGTTCGATTCTAATGACTTCTAATCACTTCTAATCCCTGCAAAATTCTGTCATCCACTAGTGTATGAATATCTTAACTATTCTCACCCCATAGCCAATTTCACCCCAAATTGGGAGGCCAGCTTTCAGGATAAAATTACATTCCAGGTTTGAAGATTATTCCTTCTTCAGAGGGAGCTATTTAGCCAGTATCTTTGCATTTACTTTATATGCATATTTAAATGAGAAAGTTGGGAAAAAAATCCAAACAAAATCTGAAAATATTTACTGAAGACAAAATTGGTTTTCTTATACCAAGTATATATTAAATTGGACCAAAGCTAACACAGCTTGGACTCTAACTGCTCCCTTTAGTAATTCACAGATAAAAAAAATCTGTTTTCTTACACGTTTTAAGCTTTTGTTCACAGATTCACATATGAAAAAATAAATCTTATAAACAATGTTGTACTAAGCTAAGTTCCAAAACTGTCTGCCTCCAGTTATATTTCCAGGCTGCTAGGCAAAAGATATCAATTGCATCTTTGTAAGCAATAGCTATAGAAGGAAATGTCAAGAACTCAAAAGTTTAAAACAGATGTAAAGTTATGTCAAATTATTAGTTGTTATTGTCAGATAATCTCTCAAAATATACATTCTACACCAAATCATCTTGAAAATTAAACAATTTTTATTATATTCCTTATTCAATTTTTTTTCTCATTATTACAAATTTCTGGGTTGTTTGCTAATGATTTCAAAGCTCTCAGAGCACATCATCACCAGCAAAATTTTAGGTAACATTAGACGTTGTGCACCATTAGCTAGTCATCAAGTCTTTTATTAAACAAATATGAAGCAGATGTAGCTCTCAGAATTTGATTACTTGTAAACCCCTTCAAATCCAAACTCACTCACAGAGTCTCCCTATAGTTTTACTCAATTGATTAAATCCAACTTGTTTATCACTAAACCACTCATTTAATTTAACAATCCACTAAAGAAAGCCTCAGTTAAAATGCATCTTGAGTCCCCTTCTTGGATCTTAAATAATTTCCCATGTCTGCTATGTCTTCTAATTTCTTTCTTAATGAAGATCTTTAGCCTTCAATAATTTAAGAGGATGTCAAGATGAGTCTTAATAAGAGAGGAATCTTTTAAAAGGCATAAACAGTGGTAAATGTTAAGATAGTGGAGAATGAACAACTGCTATTTTGTTATTAGTCATCAAAATTAAGGATGAAGAATGCCAGAAAACAGGTGATTTAGGGCAAAATCTAATAAAACATTTGGTACCACAGCAGCTATATTTTTCTTAACTATCATGTAGACTGCTGAAACTGGCTTATATGCTACTTTGCTGAGTATCATGAAATTTCATAGGAGGTGGCTGGCGCCCAGACTGGACCTACCTATCCCAATTTGGTAGCTTAAAATGGGATTCATAATAGCCTCATTACAAAAATCTTAACTGATTGTGGTGAGAGTGCATGCCTGGAGAGTGCTTACAGAGAGACCTGACTGGAGTCATGCAGTGAAATAACTGTTTCTTGGTAATGATCACACTTACGCTCTTCAGTCTGTTAAGAGAAAAGAAACTTCAAATGTGTACAGAGTGCAAATTTTTGTTCATTTTTCTAGGCATCTGGATTATTGCTAAGGAAGAATATGAGTTTGGGCCTACATTTTTTTTCACCTGAACAAGCATTTCTAGCACTGAATATCATTGATGTCCACATTTAAATATTTTCAGTAACTTGTTGTTTATTTGTTTGCTTCTCCTTTTAGACAAGAAGGAGTTCAACAAAGACATTAAAGAGAAGTTTATTTATTTTTTAGCACATTTGTTTAATAATGGAGATTTGTTCCTCACTGTATCCTGGTAAGTTTTACTTTGCCAGAGAGAAATTTACAAAGTGTTTTGCTGCTCAGAAATTCTCTCTGACTTCTTAGTTTCTTTAAATTGAATAAATTCTTTGTGTAAACATCAAGAATAATCTTCCCAAATAATCTGACTCATTTGTTAGGGCTGCATTGTAACCAATACCTCCATCTTGCACTTAATAAACACAAACATCACCGTTTGTTTAATGTCCTTCAAAAGATTGGGTGCCAGTAATTCTGCTCAACTTTATATCATCTATTAGAAGAAACCTAGTCTTTGGAATGAACAGAACATCTTTCTGAAGGTCCTTTAGTAGGACAGAGATTCCCTAATGAGATATTAAACTGGAGTGCAGAGGTGTAAGTTCACAATGGACTACCATTTTATAACTGTAGGAATTACTTCTGGCCATTTCTAGCAGTATCATCTAGTTGGATTAGATTCATGGTAAGTTGGTGTTTTATTCTGAAGCGATTTTTGCTTTGTTATATTGCCACAAAAACAAGTCAAGATGTAACCTGGTGGATATGCTACAGACATTATCACAAAGCTCCACGGTTTTATCTTTGATCAGATACCACATATTGTACACAGCCTCAGTGCTCCATGCATTTAAGAGGTCTAAGTGTTTGCTCTGCTGCACACTGTAGTCGCTGTGAAATTGAGAAGATGGTGAAATACTTATGAAAAGTTTAGGCAGCCCTACAACCGATAAGATCACCTCTCTGAATCTCTTTAGCTGCAATCACAGCTCTGGAAGGCAGAAGCAGAAGGCTGCAAAGGTATATGGAAGTCTATTGTATCAGTCTATCCCTGACCTATGAATCATGTTGCGGTTTTTAAATAGGCAGAGCCAACAGGGGCACCTTGAGCTTTTGCATAAGTAGACAAAGGTAAACCAGTTCACAAAATATATTTAGAGTTCTATAAAATTCCTGAAAATATCCTTTATTGAAAGCTATTAAAAAAAAAAAAAAGAAAGAAAGAAAAAAAGAAAAGAAAAACAAAAACAAAAACAAAACACTCAAGGTTTTGGAGGCCACGAGGAAGTGTTCTCCAAGGAATTCATGACTGGGAAAATGATAGTAAGATTAAAAAAACTCAGTCAACATTAAGTGTAGAGGCAGGTCACCAGAAAAATCCAACTGATATGTGTTTCCTAAGAACTGAGAGCACTGTATGCATAAATGAATGGGAAACTGAAAATTAGAAATAATAAGTTGGTAATACTACTCAACACTTGATGGAAAAAAAATCTGAAATTGTTAATTATTGTTAATTGATATTGTTGCATAGAAGTCTTGTATCAAAGAGTAACAAGGTAAAATAGATAAAATAATGCAGTGATAAAATAAAAATGAGGAAAAAAATAGAAAGATATCCACTAAATTAAATATTATTGGAAGAAAAAAAAATTGATATGACACCAAACAGGCAGGCAGTGTTGATCTATGAATGAATCTATGAATGAATCTGTCTGGGGGAAAAAAGGTCCTACAGAGGGATCTGGACAGGATGGATAGCTGGACTGTGGCCAGTGGGATGAGGTTCAATAAGACCAAGTGCTGGGTCTTGCACTTGTGCCACAGCAACCTCAGGCTATGCTACAAATGGAGGAAACAGACCTGGGGTCATTGATCAATGCTCAACTGAACATGAGCCAGAAGAGTGTCTACATGGCCAAGAAGGCCTATGTAATCCTGACTTGCATTGGAAATAGTATTGAAAGCAAGAGCAGAGAAATGATCATCCCTCTGTATTCAGTCCTGGTGAGACTGCACCAAGTACTGTGTTCACTTTCGGGCTCCACAAACAAGACACTGAGGCCTTGGAGCATGTTCAGATATGGGCTTTGAAGTTGGTGAGAGGTTTGGAGCACAGGCCTTATGATGAGCGGCCAAGAGAGTTGGGATTGTTTAGTCTGGAGAAGAGGAAGCTCCATATGGCTTTCTACAACTACTTGAAGGGAGGTTGTGGTGAGGTAAGGTTGACATCTTCTCCCATGTAACTAGTAATAGGACTAGAAGGAATGGCCTCAAGTTGTGCCAGAGGAGATTCGGGTTGGACATTAGGAAATAATTCTTCTCCGAGAGAGTGGTCAGGCACCAGAAAGGGCTGTCCAGGGAGGTGGTTGAATCACCATCCCTAGAGGTGCTCAAGAAACATTTAGATGTTGCAGTGATGGACAAGTTCTAGTGGAAAATATTGATGATGGGTAGATGGCTGGACTGGATGATGTCACAGGTTTATTCCAACCTTGGTAAATCTACCAGTGATTCTATGATTTCCAAATACTGGAAAGCACTATAAAACATTGACCAAAAGTAAAAGACTGAAAACAATATTACAGTTGTTGGGAAAGGAATAGCAACTGAAACAAATACATTATGGTGCATAAACCCTTTGTGAAAGCACAATTTCAGCAATGTTTATCCTTACCCCTTTGGTATACCTATCTCAGAAAATGTAAAGCAGGATATAAGACAGGAAGGACAAGAAAGTTGATCAGGACTGTGTAATTGTTTCTGTAGAAAGATAAACCAAATGGCTCTTCAGAGATGGCTAGTGGTAGGACTAGAGGGAATAGCCTGAAGTTGCACCAGAGGAGATTCAGGATGTCAGTGTTTAGGCACTGTAATGGTCTGCCCAGAGAGGTGGTTGAGTCACTGTGCCTAGAGGTGTTCAATAAATGCTTAGGTGTTGTACTAACAGACATGATTTAGAGGGGAAATACTGGTGACAAACGAGTGGTCGGACTGGTTGATCCTTAGTGATTCTATGGTTCTATGGCTAAGAGTGTGACAGCAGTTTTTGAAACTGTTCATTGCATGAAGAAGATAAATAGGTATGGCTATTCACAATTTCACATACACACAGCCTTGAAGGAAACAAATAAAATTAGAAATCTGTTGGTTTAAAAGAAAATACTTTTCCGTTTTGAATAAAATCTATTTAAATTGTAGTACACACCCAAACAATTTAATAGAAGAGCAGTCAGGGGGAAAAAATAATTGTGAGAACCCTGCAAACACCTGAATGAGTCAAGAAAATGGACAGAGCTTTTCCAAGCAGTAGACAGAAATGCCAATGGAGCCCATGGACGATTATGGTGCAGCTCATGGAGGGTCTATGTAAGAGTGTGAGGAGAGTAGCAAAGAGGAGCTGTTACAGACTGACTCTAACTTTGTTCTCCATGCAGTACACAGGACTGAGGGGGCAGGAGTGGGAAACTCAAGTGTGAAACAGGCTGAGAAGAAGGCAGGGAAGGTGTTCTGTCTTCTGTTGTTGTTTTTTTTTTTTTTTTCATTTCTCATTCAACTGTATTTTAACTGGTAATAAATTAAATTATTTTTCTTAAGGTGAGTCTGTTTTGTCCATTATGGTAATTTATTAGAGATCTCCATGTCTTTTCTATCTTATTTTTTTTCCCCTTCCACTGTCCTTTTGAGAAGGGCATAGAGTATGAGGCTGTATGGACATCTAGTGGCCAGCAAATCTCAGCCCAACGAAAGGCTCTATCAGGTTTTCCTTAACAAATAAATAAATAAATAATCAGCTTAAAAAGATCAGTAAATGTCAAAAACTGAATAGTTGTAAGAATTGAAAGACTGGTACTTATTTCCCTGTTTCCTTTCCTTATGTCTAAGTAACCTCTACATGTCTCATCAGAGAGAAATGGGAAAATTGTCTAATTGAACATTCAGTGTGACTAAGTGAAACAAACATTAGGTCAATTATCAGGTTACAGATACTGTAAAACTGGCTATGATTTTTTTATGCAATATGAGCTTACAAATATATCTACTAGGATTTCTGGTGTCTGGAGACAGCTCAAAAAGTAAATACCAAGGATAAGTACAAGCAGCGCATTCAGAACTGGCTGTCCATGGTGAAGATTAAGTGAAAAGATGACAGTCTTACATTAAATTGATGGAAAGAATATGTTACATCCTTAGATTAGTCTTGCTAAAGGAAGAGACATCCTGCCTCAGTCTGATGTTTTGAAGCGAAGGCATTTCCCCTCACTTGCCTGTTTTTCTGCATTCAGCGTGTCCAGAGAGATAAGATGGAACTGAGAGGCCAGACAGTAGAGAAAACTGAGCCATTGTTTAGAGAAACCATCTAAGTGAAATACAATGAAATTATTTTTCTTTTAGTAAAAAAGATAAGACTCCTGACATTCACACATAACTCTTCAATAACTCATCCACAAGTACTTCAAAGAAAGGAGAAAATACATCTGTAAGGAAATAGATTTCAATGTCAAGCACTAAAGGGATAATTATAAACAATAACGAGGACTTTTTTAATTATGAAAAATACCGTGACAGTATGCTTTTAAATTATATATAATGGAAAACAAGGTGAGTCACATAATCATACACCTTTTGACACATAATGAGCATCAGCAATCTTCATCCTGCCCCCATGTCAAGAATGTATAAAGGGGGCAGGCTCCCTGAAGTATATGAACATGAATCTAATCTAGTACTCTGAAAATCCTTATGCACTCACCCATAAGAGCTGCATTTTTGAAACGAGTCAACTTATTGTAGAACAAGTGCTGGTTAAGATATTATGAAATATTCATTGTATATCTCTTAATATATTTAAGGAACTAGCATAGGATATTAAAGATCTTACAGAGAGACTATTTCTGATAAAACTTAAAATTCCCACTGAATTTGTGGAATTTAAACAGAAAACCAGTGCATAGTGTTGTTGCAACTAGTTGGATATCCTGTAAATACAATTGAAATGTAATTACTGTGGCTGAAGCCAGAGTATTAGCTGTTGATTTTTTTTTGTTTGTCTTTATAACTAACACATTTATAACTGGTATATATTTCAATAAACACCAATGAGACATTTACTTTCAGCAAAAACATGGATTCTGGTCCCATATTTATGTCTGTAATACATGAGTATTTATAATCTGACTTGTCTTTTCCATTCTGTTTAGATTATCATCCTGACCGTATAGTATTCCTGAAAAGTTCAGATCTGAAAATGAATATTTCCTTCACAATTTGAATTTAAAATTCAAAATGCTGATTTGCACTGCACAAGCTGGGAACACACCAGGTTGGTAATGCAACAGATGCTTTAAATTTCAGTCTCTTTTTTTATTTGACCCACAATGAGAATGTTTCAGACTCCAGAGCAAATATATGTAATAAATGACTACACTTATTTGCAACATGCACAGGAAATCAGTAGAATATAACAGGAAACTAAACAGATCTCAGTTGCTTTGTATTTGTCAGGCACGTGGTTTATTATGTCAGATTAGAAAAGTAATCCACTTTATTTTTCAGGATGCTAATCAACTGGCTCTGGCTGGAGGGGAAGATATTTTCACCTTTTTTTCTTTCCTGATATCTTAGTTTTTGACATATTTTTTGATAAATGCTTCAAGGAAAGACAATTAGCTATATTTTAACACCACCATTCCACCTGGTAAGACCTAAACAGAGTTTTGACTTGCCCTTTAAAAGAACCACGTTGTAATTTCACCCTCTTATGATAAGTCTATGCATTATCTCAGCCACACAATGAATGGAGATCCTATGAGCAGTGAGGATGTGACAGTCATATCCTCATATTGCTAGCTGCTTAGAAGTTATAATTACTGTCTGCTCTAATAGAAAGAGAGAAATTAAATAAATGATAAATTAAATCATGGATATTTTCTTTTTTTTCCTTTTTCTGCTGTAGCACTGATGCTATACGGTAAAATAAATGTCTTGTACTACATATAGCTGTGAGAAATAAACACAGATGCTAAATAAAGTTACCTATCTAGGTATAAAATATGGCCGCCTTGGGAGGGAAAAAAAGCAAAAACAAAAAGAAAAAGGTGAAACGAAGGACAAAAAACCATCTTCCAAAAATCTTTTTCAAAGAACAATACTAAGGACAGATATTAATGAATTTAGAACCTTACTGATGTCAGTATCTGAAAAAACAATTTTAAGGAAAAGAGGCTGTCAGTATAGAAGGAAACATTAAGCAAAATGATGTTATGAGGTGAAAGTCAGGGTTTCTGGTAAGCACTGCTCCTAAAGTGAAATCACACCTCTACCCGTAAACTGAATCATACTTTAACCAGATTGCTGGAGTTTGGCCAGAAACACAGGATTTTGTAATATAAGTTATATTACTGATTGTAAAGAAGTTACATTCAGAGAACCGGGTGGATCCAAAACCTTACAGAGACTTAGAACGGGTTCATGATATCAGTGGTACAAACAGCAGTGAGCAAATGAGGAAAGATCTTTATCAAAAGAAAAATGTGACCTATCTTTATCAACTTTAACTTCTGGAACTTGAATAATGAATAATGAATTCTAGATTCTCCTAGAAAGGGTCGTATCAGTATCATTGTCTTTTGAAAGTCTAACTTCAATTTTTTTATATCTTTTATCTCCTCCCTTCCTGGAAGCCTACTTTATAGACATTGGCTTCCTTCAGCCTTCCTCCACCTTCTCCAATTACTCTTTACCCAGAATGGTAGAACTCCAAACACAGCAATCAAACTGAAAGATGAGTCAAATTTCCTTACTGTTATTTTACTCACATATGTAAAAGAAATTCTCAATATGGATTAAAGTCAAGGGGTGCAATTTTCTGATCTTTTATTTTTCCCTATGACTGTCAGAGAAGGCTTTTTCGATGGAGTTTTCGTTCTGTTCTTTATTTTCTGTTGTTTTTTCTTTTCTGTTTTGTTTTGTTTTTGTTTTTGTTTTTCCTGATACAGCTTACAAAATAATTTAAACAGTTAAAAAGATGATAATTTCTCACCCTGTGTCTATTTAGAGAAATCATTCTGGCATTATATTTGAGCAATTATTTCTGTCCTTTGGATAGGAATAATATAAAGCACATGCAGTATTCTGACCATACATAACTTCCCAAATTATCAGGCTTTAGAATCATACAGATTAGTGCTGGGAACATACTATTTATACCTCATGTCAATTGATCTTGCTATCTCTATTTTATAAATGTGAACATAATTTTTAACAGTGTCAAAATAATTTAGGATTCTAAATACTACTTTCAAAATCACTTCGAGTCCTACAGGGAGATATAGGAATTGAAACAAAAATTTATCTCATTTATATCTATCAAAATAAATATCACTAAATTAAAATGCATTACATTTAACTCTCTTAACTGAGTATTTGACATACTAACTAAATTATGGAAAATATTATAGTTATTCAGGTATGAAGTCTAAAAGATTATGCAATTTATTTGAATGTTGTATCTATCCTGTTTATTTTTTTCTTATTTTAAAGGCTGTCTTATTGCAGAGAATGTAGTTTCAGTACCTCCCAGAATGATCGGCTGTGATATTTATTGGAATTTTGAGCATTTCTATAGTCTAACAACATACAAATCCCACTTAGACCTCTGCAAAATCACTGGCCACAGAGATGTCAGGTGAACTTGCATTCACACTTCTCATCATAATCATTTCCTTCATCTTTCATTGAGCACATTTACTTTCTGCAGTATCCTTTTAGGGTTGAAGAGAACTGTGATGTTAGAAAACTATAATATTTTTAGTTAATGGCTCTGCTTCTGGTGGCGTACATGGGCAGCATACTGTATGTATCATCTTCTATTTGTTATTTGCAAATTTCCAAATAAAAGAAGTGAGCAGAAAGTGAAAGTCTTCAGCGGGCTATTCCCTCTCAATTGCTTAAAACTCTGAAGTTTCTCACATTCTTTTGAAATCTCCATGCAATTACTATGACCTGGGTTTCATGCTATCTCATTACTCATATTCCTGTTTGACTGTCTGTGTGCTTACAGCATCATTTAAGACCTCTGTATGGAATCCTGAAGTGCTGTGCTGACAACATATACTGTCACTTTAATCCCAGTTTTCATTTCTTTCTTTTGATACAACAACAAAACAACCATTAGGTGAAATTGTTTATCACTTCAAAAATATTTAATTTCCATAACAATCGCTTTTTTTCAGACCTCTCTAAAACGTTTTTTGAGAATGTAGTTAAGTTATACGTAGTGATTTTTCTTATTATTATATTTCAGTGTAATGTCCAAGCATTAAGGGAGAAGTAATTTATTTTTGCAGAGGGAAAAAAAAAAATCATAACTGTAACTTAGTCAGTGAGTATTTTAATTCTTAAATTTGACATACAGGAGTATAAGAGATGAGAATGAGGTAGGGGACATGTCACAGAAATGATTTTAATCTCAGATTTGTTTAAAATCTCCAAGAAAGAACATCTAGTTCCAGTTAGGTCTTTAAGCCTCAGGTCAAATTAGAAAGTCCTGTGCATTTGGACCTCCAGCCTTTTGGAAGCAGCTTAACAACAAAGAGGAAAATTTCTAATGGAGTGAAAAATCAAACAGAGGTCAACAGATTTTCTTCCTGTTAGGATACCCTCAGTGATGTACATTCTTTTATAACTTGTTCTTTAGGAATGTAAAAATGTGTCTGTTGTCTTCTGAGTAGTTTGTAGAAATTCCTGTGCTTTGGTAGCTAATGTTTTTAGACAGATATTCTATTTTCTCTCAATTATTTACAAGCACTGTAATTCTAAAACTAGAATGAGATATGACCAAAGTGTGCTCAAAGCACACTTTAACACTTTAGAGAGGCTGCCATTTAGAATGCTGTTTGTAAAATATTTAGAAGAAAAATAAAAAAAAAAAATAAAAGGGGGGGAAGGAGGGCAGGCTGAGAAGAGAATTCTTACCAACAAACGGAACTCCATTCTATGACTTTTCTTCAGTATTAACTTCTCATTCACTATGCAGTCGGTTATGTGTTTTATATAAATATTGCTTCAGGATTTCAGAGCAGATAAGGCTGACACTGGAGAACAGTACAGGAAAGAAGCACATAGGTATCCCAGAGACATTTTATTTTGTGAATAATGATGATGATAATTAATAATTATTCTGTGCCATTGGAGAATTCCACTAATTGGTAATCTCCGACTTTAATAGTCTTAATATTTTAGTTCTGCTCATTGCTAACTATGAGGTAGAATGTTAATGGAAATGTGGACGAATTATATTTTAATAATTATAACTGTAATCACATGAAAACTTATATAGCTAACCTTTAATTACAATACTAGATGATGTAGAAAACTGGTTACAGTCAAAAACATAAGTTACAGTGGGAAATTATTTTCAGTACAAAAATTCTTCTTCCAACATATGAAACAAGTTTCGTATCAAGCAAGAACAAAAATCATTGGGATTATGAGTTGGCAGATGGTTGGTTGCTGCAAGTGGTAAGTTGAATAATGCATGAGCAAAACAGAAAAGAAATAAATGAATATAGATTTACAGAAGAACACAATTCACTATACAGTACCCAGCAAATCTTATAGGATGATGTGGATGACAACAGTGAAATCAAATGGGTGCATTTGAAAACTTCACATATGTAATTTGCTAAGTCAATACCTACTCAATTTCATTAAGGTTCAGGGTTTCAAAAAGATATCTAGAAATACGTTTTTGATAATTTGTCAGGATATGAGACTCACCCATTCCACATCTTTTTTGTTATTTCCTTTCGGACTGATAGGGTTCATCCCAAGTATCTCAGGAACTTTGCAGGGATATAAATATCTTCACCAGCATATTTAAATAGAAAATTAAAATAATTTATGTTTACATCTCCATCCCTTTTATCTCATTTCTGAATCAGGTACAGTTCTGTTCCTATAGAAGATTGCTTAGAAATGGATATTTTGTCTTGGAAATAAAATTGTAATATACAGCAAGTCTCTGCTCTATAAATGCTACAATAAGATTTTGGTATCTGAATTTATTAGAACTGTCTTGGCAACTTTAAGATACTTGGTAGCAACTGGCTGTAACATGCTTCTGAAACAGCATATTTAGAAATATTAGCCAGTCCTTGTTGCAACACATAGCTTGCTCTAGGTGATGTTGTCTACAGAGGACCACTGTTTAAGTGGTGTAATTAAACATGAAGGAGTCCAAGTTAGGAAAAAATTGAAAAGGTAAAAAAACAAAGCTACCAGGGACCTCATAA
This sequence comes from Oreortyx pictus, assembly GCA_036925125.1. Taxonomy (NCBI): domain Eukaryota; kingdom Metazoa; phylum Chordata; class Aves; order Galliformes; family Odontophoridae; genus Oreortyx; species Oreortyx pictus. Next base: position 66,038,177 of record JAUPFR010000004.1, on the reverse strand, counting down.
TTGAAATTTATAGCATAAGAAAAAATTGAATGGATGGAAATTTTGAAAACAGTGGCATCTTAACAAAGTTACAATTTCTTTAAGTCATTAAAAACATGTAAGAGCTTTTAATCTTCCTGCCTCCATCACTCACAGTGTCTCATTTTGAGGCAGCTCTTTATTTTTATCCTGGAGATCATGCTGAAATAAACTGCCAAACATCCCTTACACCTCCATGCCATCTAATTATAGCCTGTAACACTCCAGAACGCTGACAGTGCAGAGCTATTGACTCTTGACACTCTCTAAAGCACTTAATTATCTTTTCACACAAGCCCCTTTCAGACCTGTCAACTTCTTTGTATTGTTTATAAGAAAAGTTGCATATTAAGATTTCAGGACTCAAGCACCTGAAGTCAAACTCGTACATAGACATGGGCCATTAAAAGAATTTTATAAATGACAGGAGGATAGCTAAAATGATTTTTTTTTATAAACTTTTAGATAGTAAATGGAGAAGATTCATATTCATACAGATTCCTAGTATAAACTGAGATAACTTGAGGATTTTTACTAATTTAAAAAGATTAAGGAGGGAAACACACAAACTGGTAAGCAGTTATTTCCTCTTCCTCCACTGTGACTTTAGGATTCACACTTCAAACTTGGTCTTATTCTAAGGAAACACACATTTAAATATCTCAGGCAAGAAACAAAAAAGAAACTAATTTGTTTAAGATAACTTCCGTTGCTTAGAACTTTTGTTGCAAGTACAATTGAAATATGAAAAAAAAAAAATTCCTTGTTTGAATGAAATAGAATTAAATATCTGTGGGCAATACACTGTGAATGACCCAAGTGATTTTAAGCATTTGGGGAATTTTTCTATCTCAATGTAAAGAGATTACTTGTAATGTGTTATTGGGAAACAACATCTAAAATTATGTGAAACACTAATTGTTCCCATAAAGATTGCTTTCAGGGGAGGTTCTGGTTGGATATTAGGAAATACTTTTCCTCCAACAGAGTGGACAGACAGTGGAAAACACTGCCCAGGGAAGTGGTTGAGTCATCATCCCCAGGGGTGTTTAAGGAACATTACATCTAGAAGTATCTAAGGAGCAGGAGGCAAAAGGACAAGGCTGGACCCTTCTCAGCAGTGTGTTATATGACAAGGGGAAATGACCACAAGCTAATGCACAGGAAGTTCTGCACAAATGTGTGTTGGAACTTTGTCACAGTGAGTGTGACAGAGCACTGGCACAAGCTGACCAGAGAGGTTGTGAAGTCTCCTTCTCTGGCGATGTTCAAGACCCAGCTGGGTGCCTACCTGTGCAACCTGGTCTAGGGAGCCTGTTTTGGCAAGGGGATTGTACTAGATGATCTCTAGAGGTCCTTTCGAAACCCTACAATTCTGTGACTTAGATGTTGTCGTGAGGGACATGGCTTAGTGGGGAAATACTGGTAGTAGGTAAACGGTTGAACTGGTTGATCTTGGAATTCTTTTCCAACCTTGGTGATTCTGTTTCTAGGATGCTGTTAATAGGTGCACAGAAGATAGATTTCATAAAACTTCCAAGTATTTATAATAATTTAATATTTAAACTCATACACATGTTCAAAAATGAAGATGTGAAAATGACTTAAAATATGTGTTGCCTTGGTAGTATGGTATCTTGAAGACAGATGCATATCACATTTATTAAGTCATGTACTCACTAAGTTACAGAGAACTAGTAATGACAAGTGTGAGTATGAACATCAAATATAAGTCTAGAACATATTTGTTCTTCTAGTTATTTTGAATATTCAGAACACTTGCAAAAATTCTACTAGCTCATGAATATTTTTCAAGTAACAAATCAAAACATTTTCCTAAACAACCACATTTTCAGATATAGGGAGTTCTATTGGGATGTCAGCACTGATGGAAAATACAAAAATTTAATCTGGAGTTTTTAAAAAATGATCTTACATTTCAGGTGTTCTCTAAGAGAAACTAGCATTCTAGTATTCTTTCTATTGCAAATAGGCCATTGTTTAGAAAATATGATCTGTCATATCACACGTAGCTTCCTTTCTCACAAGACTTACAAATCATGCTAATTATGAATGTGCAAAATATTGTTTTATGACTGGATGTAGAGCTTTTAAAAGTTGATATTGAGAAGACTGACAGTAATAGCAGCTGCATATTTTGCATGCAGATGTCTGGACAACAAGATTATCCTGTGCTGGTGAAGCGGCTGTGTGCAATCAATGAGTCAAGCTCATTAAGATTTTTGTTAAGTGACACCAAATAGTGTGTCCTAAACAAGAAGAATGACTAACTAAAAAGATTTTGTTTTCTTTTTAATACAGACTTAAATTCTATATGTGTCAAGATATTAATGAAGTTTCTCTGGAAAGGAAGTTACATGAAACTCAAAGTTCTTATCTTCCAATACCAATCCCTGGAAAGCAGGAAACCTATGAAAAATAAATGCAAATATTTATTAGCCAAATATTTCTCCATGTACTTCATGCTCATTCATTTCTTTGAATTAAAAATGAGTCAATAAAATAGATAATGATATAGGAAAAAACATTAGAATGCTGTGATTATACAGAATCTGATGTCCACTGCACTGTCAGTAACTATAGTTTCTGCTTTTAAAGCCCTTTAACTGTGTTTTAATTTCATAGCAGTGGAATCACATGTACTCCAGAAAATTTATTCCATCTCTTCTTACAGCTGCCTCATTCTTGATCCTGAGCTCTCACAGAAGCTTTCTTTTTTTTTCCAGCCTTCTTTTACTTCACATTTTCTGCAATTGCTTCTTTAACTGATTTGATGTCTTGGAAGGTTGCTTCTCTTACTGCACTAATGATTGCTTTTTTGAACTGTTTCAGAGCTTCACTCTACTGCTCCACTGATCTTTCCCCTCTCATGCCACTACTGTGGCTTTTCCTTTTGCTCTAGCATCAGTGATTGTCTGAAAATGTATGGTAGCACACTACTGAACTATAAGATTTGCTTTACATGCTTTATCAAGTAGTGAGTGATATTGTTAACCAGAAGAACAGATGTAGCGGATATTCCAGATTATAGGAAGCAGAAACTTATACAGAGCATGAACATATATGTTATATGGAATAGCTGTGCACACTTTCTTCAAATATTTGCCTCATCCAGCTGAAAATTTCTTACTTGATAAATAAAATCTGGAAATTAAGACTGGAAGAAGGGGTGGCAAAACCATTATCCAGTGTACCAAAAGGAGAGATTTTCTTTCTTAAAATTTATTGGAATATAATTATATGGTTCCTAGAGATCCTTATAACTAAATTTCAAGGTGTCCATTATTTGCATTCAAGCTGGCAAAAAACTAAAATTCTCAAATTTGTTCTATGGTTCACCGACCATTAACTGTGGTCTATATATCATAATTTTAATTCAAGTAAGAAACACTACATTAAATATCATTAACATATATTTTAGAGGGATATACATTATCCATTAATATTTGCTGTGGGTCAAACATTCAACATTCTATTAACTTTTTTTAAAAAATTGTCCTGTAAATTCTTCCTGAATGTGAGTAGTAGAAAAAAAAATTGGTTTTCTCTTTTCCTGTATTTTTAGAAGATATCTAAGAAGTCTTTCCTCCATAATTAAATTATCACCTTTTTACTTTTCCTTACTCTGTAAGTCTCTCTAATCCTATTCATAGAATAAGCTGAAAGAGCAGTTAGCGACAATGTTCTTTGAGAGCGAAGTATATTCCATATTCTTCATAACAGAAATCATTCTGTTTCTCAGTAGCCCAAATTAGACCTCTCAGTCTTTTGATAAAAGAATGAAATGTTCAATTCAACAGCATTTCACATAAGATTTGTTGATTTTGTTGTAGTGATCATTTCAAAATAAAAAATTGGAATGCAATAAGTATTCCCTAAACCTGAAATACTCAGTAGAGTATTATAGCTATTTTAGCAAGTTTCCTTCTGTGCATTTAATAAAATGAAGACAGAGTACATAAATTCTCATCAATATTTCTAATGTTAATTCATGAAGAGAAATACAGTCCTAGAGACATCAATCCTACCCTCTGCTATAAAGCAGAAATAAACATAGAGGAAAAGAATAAGGAATTGATACCGTCTGTGCATCTGTGAAAGATGTAGAAGTTAAAAAGTAGAATTATACTACAGCAACACCAAATGTGGCCTTACTACACATTTTGCATAAAATCTGAAACACTATTTCTTACTGATTTCTAAAAATAATTACACCGAAAATGGATAGAAACAAACAAAAAAGGATCACCTTACTGTTATATCCACTGAGATTTAACTAAGGCCATCACAAGGATGCTCTTGTCTTCCCTACATTTGCCTTTAACGTACAGCACACTTACACTCACTTTCCTGGTTTCTTAACTCTTTTCCACACAACTGCAATACATTTGGAACAGAATAAGGAAAGCTGAACTCTTGTATCAATATTAAATATTCAATTTTAAGTGTCTTTTTTAAGAAGTGTTCAGTTTTGGTGTAGTTTGGACCACATTCACCCACTGCTGTTACCTCTGGTAGCCTGTTGCCCTGATCAAGCTTTGAAAAACAAAGAAACAAATAAATGAACGAATGTATTTATTAAAGTTGTTGAGCAGCTGGCAAACTCATGATAAGGTTTAAAAAGAAATGAAGGAAGAAAAAGTCGAATTCAGAGTGAGCAATATGACACAATATATATAGTAGAGAGTCTCAATTAATTTATTGTCACTAGAAGTAGAAGTCACCCCCACCTAAGCTCTGATTTTCCTCAGTGAGAAAAAATCTCTTATTAAAAAAAGTGCAAAGGGAACAAAAGGAAGTGAAAACTATAAGCTAAATCTACTACAGTTATAAACATTTTTTAAAAGTAGGTAATTAAACTGTACAACATTTAATATTCCTTGTCAGATGACATCTTTATATTAATCCTTGGTAGTTCTTCTAAAAGCCATGCTCTGGCCCAACAGGAAATTACAAACTTGAAGCAAATACAACTTGAGAAAATTCTGCTTTTTTATCATAGTAGCAATTTCTAGTCTTCAAATCTATTACTTTACTTGCCATATACTTCCCCTAACTATATTGCATTTCTGTACATGGGACAGCTGAACAATGTGTTTTATTAAAAGATAATATTTATGTATTAGATGCATTACATAACTTTTGATATAACCCTGAGGAGAAAGAAAGGAGCTAAAAATCTCGTTTGATCAAGACCCTCATAAAGCATAAATGCAATGATCTTAGATTTTACAGGTGTACAACTGATTTCATAAAGTTCTTTGACAGTGACCCTCTCTGGCATAAACTGGAGGTTTTGCCTAAATACCTTTAAGTACTCTTTTACTGTTCAGATGGCTGCACATTCTCATAGGTTGCCCAGAGTATGTGGAGTCTTCTCCTTGGAGATCAAAAACCACCTGGATGTGGTCCTGAGTAATCTACCCAGTATGTTCCTGCTAGAGTAGGAGGTTTGGATCATCTGACTTTTACAGTGGTGCCTTCCAACCTGTAAATAGTCCTCATGAAGTAAACATCACAATTCTGTAATCATTATTTATACATGTAGCATGGCCATGCAGTAGTGTTTAGGAGTGTACAGGTAGAGATCCTGGAGATCTGTATTTAGACCATCTCACGCTCTCTATGGTTAATACTTAGAAGCTTCTGACCCTCAATATTTTCTGCAGTACATCTATCTCACACATAGGAAACAAATGATTCATGAAACTTTAGGTTTCCCAAATTAAGATTTTTTTTTTTTACCATCAACAGTGCAGACCTATTTTCAAATAAATTTAAATCTGGATAATTTAAAGTACATCTTCTGTTTTTCTCTCTCTCTCATTTTTTAAAGACTTCAGTCTCATGAACAATCTCTCTACATGTTTCTTTGTGTTGCTCTTCTTTTCCTTGTCCAAATCTTCCCTTGATTCCTTTATGCACTCAAAACAGTCCAAGAAAAATAAACAAAGATGAATTCCAGAAGAAATAAGATGAAGACCAGACTCTAAGCAGGGCCTTGCTTTGTGGTTTAATGTATTTATGTAGAGGATAATTGTCTACTTCTTCTGGAGTCTGTTTCTTTTATGTTATATTTAAATTAATTACATATGGAAATATTTGTACCTGAGAAACAATTGTGGTTTTCCTAGAGTAAAACTATGAAAAACTCAAGCATTATTAGTACAGACACTGGGGACAGCAGCTTTTCCTCATTTTTTTACTTACAGTATTGGCAACAAAACATTCAGTGTTGGTCAGACCATAAATGCCAAGTTTCAAAAATGTAAAGTTCAGTCATTAATGTAAACACTGAAACATGCGAAAGTGTAAAGGAAGTATTCAAATTCTTATTTGCTTATGTAAATGAATGGCAGCATTGCTTTGAACATTACACTGCAATTTTTTTGCTTTTCATTCCTTAAGAATGTATTTTATGTAAACTTTAAATTAGGACCTACCACGCTCATTGCCGTAGTTACATTGGGACATAATATTTTAAAAATAATTATGCAAATAAATTATTAAAGGAAATCACAGACAATGAAAACTAGATTTTTTTTTTTTTTTAGGAAGGTTCCTGACACTGTTCCAAACAGAAAAGTTTTCGTAAACTCAGCTTTCCCTCTCTGGAGAAAATTGTTGATTTAATGAAAGTCTCCATAAAATACTTAACATTTTAAATGTTGCATTTCATTTGAAGAATGAGAACATCATAGGGTACAGAAATAAATTTCTAAGAATAAGAACATAGGCAAATGTTTTTTGTAAACATAGAATGCATGTTAACACATGTATTTGGTGGCACTGTTTAATTCATAGCATTGTATGTGTAGTCTTTGAAAATCAGATGTGAGGTTGAGTTTTAAATTTTAACAGGGTAATTATTCATACTGAGTGTAAAAAAAATAAATAATAATAACCAAACAGTCACAACAACCAAAACTTCACTCCCTTTCCTTGAGTCAATCCCCATTTTTGGAAAAGACACTATTCAAGTTGAAATACCTGGAGAGTTTCTGCTAAATACTTCTGATGATAATTTTTGTTGTCACTGACACATCATATCTCAAAACAAATTATAAAATCAATAAATATCACACTTCACAGAATTATTTTACTTCTCTTAAAGGACATCCTGGAAATAACTGAAAAAGACTACTCCGGGTAGGAATTTCATCTATGTGCAAAATGCTGTCTTTGCACTTAAACTTTCATTTAGCTCTCAGAAGAGACTGTAAGCACAGTGAAGCAGAGTGACCTGCTTCGCGTAAGTATGACAAATATCTGAACATGTGAGTGCACATATGTGACTTTAAGATTTTAATTCTCCTGATTTTTACCTAATAAATCACATTTTTACAGGAAAGGAACTCACCGTGTTTTCTACAGGTAGCTGTTTCCAGTCTTTTAATTCAATAATGACACAGTTTGATGTGCCCTATGTAGTGATAAGAAAGACCAAAGTAGAACTTTGTTGTTGTTGCTTAAGGTAGAATAAAAAAGAATTCCAAGCTTAAAGATAATTGCAAAAAGTAAAATTATAGGATATTATTGAATGCAATAACCATTTTCTAGACTACATTCTCATAGCATGTAAGCAAGTGAAGATCATTGCTATCCACTGACAAGCATCCTTTCTGTCAATATATACATTTATGTTTCTTACAAAAAAAAATTGAAAAACTAATCTAGGACGTGTGTTAACTGTAAAATATGCTCATTATTTTATTATTGCATTGTATGTACTTGTATTCTCTGTTATGCTAATTCTTAACAGGAAAAAGACACTTGTCATTTCTGTTTTGCTATTCTGCCTCAAATATAATGTTTCAGAAAGTTCTGTGGTAGTTCATTGAAATAAGATCCTCAAAGGTTGTAGAGCTATCAAGGTAAGATTTCTCAGAATCCTAACATTAGTTTAAGATATAAGATATAAACTCTTGTTTTCCAAAAGGGACCTCAAATTTTCATAGAATCACAGGTTCACCAAGGAGTTCCTTTGGGGATCATCTAGTGCAACCTCCTTTCATATTCCACACAATGAGCTGCCCAGGAAAGCATCCAGATGGGTCTTGAATACCTCCAAAGAAGGAGACTCCACAACACCTTTGGCTAACTATTCCAGTATTCTGTCACCCCCACTGTAAGTAACCTCTTCCTCTTCATATTTTTTTGGAACTTCCTATGCAGCTGTTTTTTTCCATTGCCCCTTGTCCTGCTGCTTCACACCACGGAAAACCTGGCCTCATATGTTTGACTTCGACAGTCTCCATATTTGTAAACTGTAAGGAGATCTCCTCTCAGTCTTCTCTTCTCCAAGCTGAACAGACACAGACACCTTAGCCTTTCCTCAAATATGAGATGTTCCAGGCCCTTTACCATCTTTGAAGTTGAACTCTCTCTAGAGGTTCCTCATGTCTTCTTTTTGAACTGCGAAGCTCAGAACTGGACAGAATACTCCAAATGTGGCCCCACCAGCACAGACTAGAAGAAGGGTTAACACCTCCCTCAGCCTGCTGGCCAGACTTTTTTTAATGCACCCCAGAGTACTATTGACTTTCTTAGCCACAGAGACATGCTGTTGGCTTGCGGCCAATCTGTTGTCCATCATCCAACATCCAGATACTCTTCTGCAGAGATCCTTTCCAGCAGGTCAGCCCCAAACCTGTACTGGTGCATGTGGTTATTTTAGCCCTTGTGCAAGACCCTACATTCTTGCTGAACCTCACCTCACAACTTTACAGTCTGTCCAGGTCTCACTGAATGACAGTGCAGACTTCTAGTGCATCTGCTACTCCTCCCAGCTTTGTATTATAAGTAAATTTGCTGAGGGTGGACTCTATTCCTTCATTCAGGTCACTGATGAAGATACTGAACTAAACACTTTGTAAATGATATTTTGAATATTCTTAACAAAAAGCTCTCCACATAGTAAATATAATCAATTGGAAAATATGTTAAGAATGCCATGGATAGTTACTATTCGTAGCTGCAATCCATGTCAACTTTTAAAATCACGGACCACTAAAAACAAATTAAAGTCTCTCAATATAAATCATTTCATAACAAACCTCTGCAAATAGACCAATTTAAAACCACTGGAATCACTTTGATTAATCACAAACTATTCATTTCCCTTGAATACGGTAGTAAGTTGAGACACTTCATAAATATGTATCTGTAGATCATGAAGCAACCTTGTATGGTCACTGTAGGGCAAATAACCCCCAAAAATAGCACCCAAAAGAAATAGTGCCAAAGATGGCATATTTTTGATGGGCTAAGTAGATGATATACAGATGATTAATAAGGAAATGAGTGGCTCACCTTTGAAGATGGTCAAGGCTTGCCAATAACTCCACTAGGGAGGGATCTCCAACCAGAGATCCTTCCCTGGTGGTGGTCAGCCCTTAAATGGGGTCTTGGGAGAGGTGGAGTCAAGCTCCACCCCTTCCAATCACACTCACTTGTGACCCTGCGGCTGACCCAGTGCTCACCTCAGGTGATCAATCAGTGGTTCAGGCCGTGATTCAACAGTTCCCATACAGTCACTTTTACAAAGTATGTTGTGCAATTACATAGGGATAAAAGCAGAACAAAATATTTTTTTTTATAGGAGTATTCTTTTAATTGCATTCACTGAAAAGTTATTAAATAAGATGTCACAGAATTAGAATCTATTTCAAATTTTATTCCAGATGGATTTATTATGCATGAAGACGCATGAACATATTGTATGGGGGCAATTTTGAGACAATAGTGAAAACTGCTACAGCAAATTGGTGTTATCATTAAGCAGACATGTCTTATTTACAGTGCTAGTAGTTGATTAGTCTCCCATTACTTCAAATTACAACATTAACATGCAAAATAATATAAGAAAAAATTGAGATAAACATATCTTCACTACCCTGAAATAGTTACATGGTCTTTATGGACCGTGGACCTCTTAATGGACACTTAAAAAGCTGGCCCTTTTCAGTTTCAAACAATGAAACTGAAATGTAGTTGAACACCAAAATGACAAAGACTTTATGTCTTTTTATTAAAGAAGTATCATCCACAGCTCATGTAAATCTTGTCATGCTTTCTCACACAATTTCTGTGTAAGAAATTGATTACAACCATCAGCCAAAAATTCCTTTTTGAAGTTTTCACCTCATAACTTTATGATTGCTTAGCTAAACTGGGTCTTCCACCTAAACACCACCTCCAGTTTCTATGGTCCTGTTACATTTTAAAAGACATAATAAGAGGCAAATTACTGTTACCACTCTCAATTCTCCATTTTTAATAACGGTATTTATACTTTTGCTCTGAGTACTGTTACTGCTGATTTGCTTTAAAGAGCAAGGCCTGTAGTATGAATTAAATAGCTCCTGAAACTGCTGATCCATAAGTAGAACATACAATTGGCTGACTTTTGATACAAATTTTTTATTCTCTTATTCCTAATGAACTTTTAAAATCAGTTATTTTGCCTCTCATATCTTATGGAGTTATTAAAGCTAATATAAATAATAGATTTTACATATTACTGTTCTACGTAGATTCCAATTAAGAACTTTGAATTTAAATGACAACGTCTGGATTCATATTCATAAATTCCATTTCTTATGAATTTATTAGACCATGATTTTTGACTGAGGAAATTTACAAATTTTAATTTCATGGTTTTTAACTTAACCAGCCCTTCTTCCTGTCCCTTCAAGTCAAGATTCTAAGACTCAGGATCTATCAGTTTGTTCAGGATTAGATACATCTACTCATATTACTGTTGGAATTTTTTTGTTTGTTTGTTTTTAAATTTCTTTCAGAGAGCTCCATGTTTGTTTTAAAATTTCTTTCAGAGAGCTCCATGAGCTCCACTCTCAATCCTCGAGATCTACTGCTTTGGAATCGGCACAGCCGGAGCTGCAGTGACAGATTTTGAGGTACAGAGGGTTTTTCGGGACGTTCCTGTCTCAGGGGAACCGAGGGAGAGCGGATAACCCCTTCAGCTCTCGGCAGCTCTCTCATAGACGTTGCCAGGGAAACGGTGCCCCCGCCCACACCTTCAGCTCTGAAAAGGCCTCACCAGGCACAGGGAGGAGAGAGCTACGCGCGAGTACCACCTCTCTCTCGTGCTGAAACTAGGTGTTAAGTGTGGGAGCTTGTGTAGTAGGGTGGAGGATTTCTATCCCTCCTCTCTTGCGAATTCATCCTACTTATTACCGGTCTCTGTGTTCTCAGAGTTGTGTTCTACTTTTTTTTTTTTTTTACTGTATTGTTTATTTTATTTTTATTTTCTTATTATTATCATTCATATTTATTTATTTATTTATTCTTTTTAATTATTATTTTTATATTTTTGTGCCATAGTCCCTACTAGATAAAGGGCTTGCCGTAAAAAGGCTGTGGCGACCCAGACAGAAGGTCTGCCTAGAAACGTGGCTACACAGGTCTCTGGTTGCAGTGAGTGCCAGAGCCTGCTGCTGCTGGAGGAGGGTGGCAAGCAGATCTTCTGCGTGAGGTGTGAACAGGTTGAAGATCTGCTTAGCATGATGACAGAGCTGAAAGAGGATGTTGAGAGACTGAGGGCCATCAGGGATTGCGAGCAGGAGATTGACTGGTGGAGTAGCTCCCTCAAATGCCAGAGAGAAAGGTGCTGGGGAGATACCTCGAATATGGTGGTGGACTCCCTGACCTGCCCCTGTCAGGCTGAAGGGGGGTATCTGAGGGATGGGCAGGGCTGGCAGAGAGTCCCCGCTTGGTACCATAGGTGATCTCCCCCTCTGCCTACCTCATGTTCTCAAGTCCCTCTAAGCAATAGGTTTGCAGCGTTGGACGTTGAAGGAGAAATAAGGGGGGAGGAGCGGGAAGATTCTCCCAGGAAGTCACCAATGGCAAGGCAGTCAACTCTGTGCACTGAGACTGACGCTGCCAAGAAAGAAAGAAAGGTGATCGTGGTGGGTGGCTCCCTTCTCAAGGGTACTGAGGGCCCCATTTGCAAACCAGACCCAAGCTGTAGGGAAGTGTGCTGTCTCCCTGGGGCCTGGGTCAGGGACATAACTAGAAGACTCCCAGATCTGATACACCCCACTGACTACTATCCGTTAGTCATAGTTTAAACAGACAGTGATGAAATAACTCAGAGAAGCCTGAAAACTATGAAAAGAGATTTCAGGGGTTTAGGGCAATTAGTTCAAGGGGTGGGAGCACAAGTGGTGTTTGCTTCCATACCTTCTGGGGCAATGAAGGACATGGAATGGGCTAGGAAAACACAGGTGATGAATAACTGGCTGAGAGGCTGGTGTAGAGACAGACACTTCGGATTTTTTGACCATGGGGCAGTTTACTCAGCTCCTGGCCTGTTGTCTGCTGATAGAATGCACCTGTCTCAAAGGGGGAAACAAATTCTAGCCCAGGAGCTAGCTGGACTCATCGAGATAGCTTTAAACTAGCTGTGATGGGGAAGGGGATATGACAGGGCTCTCCAGTAAAGAGCCCAGGAGGGCTGTGCTGGAGCAAGGGGTGAGGCAGATGTCTCAGCTGAAGTGCATCTACACCAATGCACGCAGCATGGGCAACAAACAAGATGAGCTTGAAGCCATTGTGAGGCAGGCTAACTACGACCTCGTCGCTATTACGGAAACATGGTGGGACCCCTCCCATGACTGGAGTACTGGGATTGATGGCTACAAGCTCTTCAGAAGGGACAGACGGGGAAGAAAGTGTGGTGGCATAGCTCTCTATATCAAAGAGTGTCCTGATCTTGAAGAGCTTGAGGTTGGAAATGACCAAGTGTAGTGTCTATGGGTAAGGATCAGGGGGATGGTCTGTAGGGGTGACATTGTGGTGGGGGTCTGTTATAGACCGCCTAGTCAGGATGAAGAGATAGATGAGGTGTTCTACAAGCAACTAATAAATGTTGCATGATGACCAGCACTTGTTCTCATGGGGGACTTCAACTTCCCTGATATATGCTGGAAATATAATACTGCACAGAGGAAACAGTCCATGAGATTTCTAGAGTGTGTGGAAGATAGCTTCTTGACACAGCCGGTGCAAGAACCTACCAGGGGAGGTGCCCTGCTAGACCTGCTCTTCACTAACAGAGAAGGACTGGTAGGAGATGTGAAGGTTGGGGATTGTCTTGGCCAGAGTGACCAAGAAATGGTAGAGTTTGCTATTCTTGGTGATGTCAAGAGGGTGACTAGCAAAACTGCTACCTTGGACTTCCGGATGGCAGACTTTGACCAGCTCAGGATGCGTGTTGCAAGGGTCCCTTGGGACTTGCTCCTGAGGGGTAAAGGGGTCCAGGAAGCCTGGGTCCTCCTCAAAATGGAAATCTTAAAGGCCCAGGTGCAGGCTGTCCCTGAGTCCCGTAAGTCAAGCCAGAGGGGAAGAAGGCCAGTGTGGATGAACCGGGATCTCTTGTTGAGACTCCGGGAGGAAAAGAGAGTCTATGTCCTCTGGAAGATGGGACAGGCTACTTGGGGAGACTACAGAGAACTTGCCAAGATTTGCAGGCAGGAACTTAGAAATGCAAAAGCTGAGCTTGAACTTAGACTGGCTACTGCAGTAAAGGAGAGCAAAAAATCCTTTTACAAATATTAGTAAAAGAAGAACTAAGGAGAATTTCCCTCCTTTACTTGATGTGGTAGGGAATGTAACCACAGAGGATAAGGAAAAGGCTGAGGTTCTCAATGCCTTCTTCACATCTGTCTTTAATAGAAAGATCAGTTATTCTCAGGATACTTTTCGCCCTGACCTGGAAGTCTGGGAGGAAGCACATAATAAACCCCCTGTGATCCTAGCTGAGACAGAGACCTGCTCCTCAATCTGAACTGCTACAAGTCCATGGGACCAGATGGGATCCACCAAAGGGTGCTGAGGGAGCTGGCAGAGGTGATTGCCAAGCCGCTTTCTGCCATCAGCATTCCTGGTCATCCGGAGAGGTCCCACAAGATTGGAGGCTTGCCGATGTGACTCCCATCTACAAGAAAGGCTGTAAGAAAGATCCGGGAAACTACAGGTCTGTCAGCCTGACCTCGGTATCAGGGAAAGTTATGGAGCAATCGATCTTGAGGGAGATCACACGACATGTGCATGGCAATCAGGGGATCAGACCCAGCCAGCATGGGTTCACAAAGGGCAGGTCGTTCTTATCCAACCTCATCTCCTTCTACGACTGGGTGACCAGACTGGTAGATGAGGGACAGGCTGTTGATGTAGTCTACCTGGACTTCAGCAAAGCCTTTGACATGGTCTCCCACAGTATTCTCCTGGGGAAACTGGCAGCCCGTGGTGTGGACAGGTTCACTCTTCTTTGGATTGAGAATTGGCTAGAGGGCCGTGCCCAGCGGGTAGTGGTTAATGGAGTTAAGTCCAGCTGGCGTCCTGTTACGAGTGGTGTCCCACAAGGGTCGGTATTGGGGCCCATCTTGTTTAATATCTTCGTTGATGACCTGGATAAGGGGATTGAGTGTACCCTCAGTAAGTTTGCGGATGGCACCAAGCTGGGAGGATGTGTCGATCTGCCTGAGGGTAGGGAGGCCCTTCAGCGGGATCTGGATAGGCTGAACAGCTGGGCTGAGGTCAATGGGATGAGGTTCAATAAGGCCAAGTGCCGGGTCCTGCACTTTGGCCACAATAACCCCATGCAATTCTATAGGCTTGGGGCAGAATGGCTTGAAGAGTGTATAGAGGAAAAGGACCTGGGGGTGTTGGCTGATGCTCGGCTTAACATGAGCCGGCAGTGTGCCCAGGTGGCCAAGAAGGCCAATCGCATCCTGGCCTGTATTAGAAATAGTGTAGCCAGCAGGAGCAGGGAGGTGATCATCCCCCTGTACTCAGCTCTGGTGCGGCTGCACCTCGAGTACTGTGTCCAGTTTTGGGCTCCTCACTACAAGAGAGACATCGAGGCACTGGAGTGTGTTCAGAGACGGGCAACAAAACTGGTGAGGGGTCTGGAGCACAAGTCTTACGAGGGGCAGCTGAGGGAGCTGGGATTGTTTAGTCTGGAGAAAAGGAGGCTCAGAGGAGACCTCATTGCACTCTACCACTTCCTGAAGGGAGGCTGTGGTGAGGAGGGGGTCGGCCTCTTCTCCCAGATAACTAATGACAGGACGAGAGGGAATGGCCACAAGTTGCGCCAGGGAAGATTTAGATTATATTTGAGGAAAATTTTTTTCTCTGAGAGAGTGGTCAGGCACTGGAATGGCCTGCCTAGGGAGGTGGTTGAGGCACTGTCCCTAGCGCTGTTCAAGAAGCGTTTAGATGAGGCGCTAAGGGATTTGATTTAGTAGCTTGGTGGGTAGGGATGGTGGTGGGAGGATGATTGGACTAGATGATCTTGTAGATCCTTTCCAACCTAATGAATCTATGAATCTCTGAATTAGATTTCTGTAGGAGAAATATGTGAAACTTCATTTTTTTTTCCACCTTTTCAGGCTTTGAATCTCAAAATTACAGTGTTCAAGGTTTAGCATAACACATGTCAAGTACCAGAAAAAAAAAAAAAAATCAAATCTGTGCTGTGTTTTCTGTTTTTTTTTTTTTTTTTTTAAGTCCTAAACAACAACAGAATTTGTTTTGTTTTGTTTTTCTCTGACTTCTGGTTTGTATATGTCCATGGAAATAATAATCTATACAGCAATGAGGGAGAGCAGAATGTAAACACTTAGAAATCCGTTTGTTTGACTTAATTCCAGACAGTCTGACAAATGGTAGAAGGACTTCTTTGTATTTATGATGCCATTTCCTGGTATCGTGCACATGAGTCTTGATGGTTCCATGATTATTTCAGAAAAGGACCTTGAACAGTTTGTACTGATTGTATTATGTGTGAGAAGCAATTTATTGTAACGAGTCCTTCAAGGATTGCTCCGGGTCTTGTTTTATTGATCAGTATGAGAATGAGTATGATTTATATGAAGAAGACATCTTTTTAAGGTTAACTCTCAAAGCTCACTCCATTCCTATCCTAAAGAAAATATACAAGGTCATATTGGGTGCTATGAAATTAGTTTGCAGTACAAATACTATTGTGCTAAGTGTTTCATTTTATTTGTGGTATTTTAGCTCCCAGTTCTGTAGCAGTAGTAGAAGCAAAAAGTATGTTTGTTATTTTTGCAGATGTAGCATTAAGTCACATAGCTTAAAGCCTGTACCTCTTTCTCATTTTAAATCAGAACATCATAAAATATGACAGGAAGAAGTTAGTTGTTGCTTAAAACAGGTTTTTCACTCATTCTCCTTTGAATTTGGACCAAGAAGTCTACAGAAATAATATAAATATAAGGCTTCTGGCCAAGTGTTTTGCTTTATAAAGCCATATAACTAGAAAAAAAGTTGGAAAGGCGTCCATTTATATACCTCTTAGGACTTTTCTAAGGAAGGAGATGTTTTGCATTTTTGGGAGAAATACCAAAACATCAAAGAAGCAAATCTCAGGTAAAACAAAAAAGTTCTATGACTTTGGGAGCTGATATAAGAGTTGGTCTTTTTGAGCAAACATGGGAAATGTCACCACACTTTAAGGTACTGCCTTCAAAATTTGAAGGGAAAAGCATTCTATTCCCTCTAGACACTCTGAACGGGGCTAAACGGGAAGAAAACATGTCTTCTTACTTTCTACTCTTTGTTTCTAACTAGCAGATTTCCATAATACACCAAAACCTTAACCAGTCCAAAGGAGAATAAAACATTGATAAGAAAAAATAGCACATAAGTATCCTATAAAAAATTCTGGTTAACCAGAACATTAATTTTCTTTCCAGTGTGAAAAAGTTACTTTCTTGTCCGTCCTTCTTTAGCAAGTAATAAGTGTTTTACTGTACCTACGAGTAAGTTCCACCTCCTCTGGGGCCTTCAAAGAGAGAATAGTATGTAAAACACATTTTTAAATCCAATTCAAAAATAGCTTGTCTTCAACTTGTTTACCAATTTATGGCACTATCCTATTTAAAAGATGAAAAACTATATATTTTCCAGTGTAACTATGCTATAAACTAGTTACAAAGAAAGTAGAATAGATGAAACTTGGGGTTGGACCCTTCCAACCCCTACAGCTCTGTGATACTGTGATTCTGTGATTCTGTAATTCTGTGAAATCACTTACTTAAGCACTTAACTGTCATATCATATGTATTAGGTTCATCAAATAAGAAAAAGTTGTGAAGGATGAGTTAAAATTCAAAAGGTCCTTTGAACCAAACTTTTGTACACAAAGAATTTGTCTTTTTTTCTTAAAGCACATAACAGCACCTAATTAATAACATGTACTAAGCAGCTCTCCACTGCAGATAGTCCAGTGCTGTATATTCAAAGTCTTGCTGCTTTGATCTCACTTATACTTCTGATGAAAAGAAAGGTATGTCTTAACTAAATGCAAAAGCTACCTTCATTTCTAACCATCTCAAAACAGAAGCTTTTTTATTTGATGAGGACAAAATGAGGAATCACTATTAATTGCACTATGTTTCAATTGGATATTGAGAATGCCATCTGAACAGAGAAAAGCCTAGCACTCCAACCACTTTTCTGTCCATTCTAGAAGCCAGTTATTTATTTGTAATTTATGCAGCTATTTTTATGCATTTCAGTGGAAAACAGTGCATGACAAAACATAGAGATTATGTTCAAAAGGGTAACATTTTCTAACGGTATGTTTCCTAATGGTGAATAGTTTAAGAAAATGTTAGTAAGTGGAGAGGTAGAATAGATGTGGTTACACAGGCCTGATAGGTAGTAAGAGCTTCATGCGACATATTATATATTGGAAGTAAAACTTTATTAACTGGGGCAAATTACTGAATGTAATTCTATCTTAAACAAAAGATATGGCATTTCTTATTCTTTCTGCCAGCAGCTCCATCAATATTCAATTTTATTTATAAAAAGCTTTAATTTGAAAAGTTAGCTTTAAGTTGAAAAGTTAGGTAGAAGTAGATACTCAAAACTATCATGTATGAGGAGAAATCAGTTAAAAATATACAAAACAGTAGGACAGTATTAATGTCTCATATATGCAAATGTGAATAAACTGTGTTTATTAAACTTTGTTAAGTGCAGTGATCTAGACTGTGAATTTATAGATAAGGGGAAAGAAGAGCATTTTAAAGAAGTTGCTTAATGAATGACAAGCTTATTCAGTGAAATAGTTTCATCTTGTAAATGCTGGAATCTCTCAAAGACAATCAATGTATGCCGAGAACTGGCAGAGTTAAAAAAAATGATCATTCAATCAGCTTGTTCAGCTTAAAACTGTGGCAAGCTTAAAGACCTCTTTCCTTGCTTAGTATTTTATCATTGTTCAAGCAGATAAATAGT
Organism: Oreortyx pictus; assembly: GCA_036925125.1. NCBI lineage: Eukaryota > Metazoa > Chordata > Aves > Galliformes > Odontophoridae > Oreortyx > Oreortyx pictus. The sequence continues at coordinate 66,019,838 of JAUPFR010000004.1, read as the reverse complement.
ATTATATACTTATATATAATACATAAATACATATATATTTTATATATATTATATATATAAATAGAATCTATGTAATACACAGTGAATGAGAGCTTTCCTACAAAGAGGGATTTCCCCATTTGTCATAGCTTTATTTACAAAGTTTCATAGTCTCTTGTTGGATAAGCCACTTAATTTCAACACAGTCTTTGTAAACTCTTCCTGTAAATCTTGAGAAATCTTTTGAAAACAAGAAGGAATGAATATTTCTGTCTTACAGTTTTTCCCTAGGATTCTATCTTCAAAAATTTTAAAGAACCCAGTCTAAACCTCACTTTCAATTCCCATGCATGGCAGTGGGACTCAGCCCACTGGAGAGTACTGGGAATGCCTTGTCTGGAAGGCTCAATTAAAATCCAGGCATCCTCAAACTTACCTCCAGTCTCACTAGACTCCAAAGAATACCAGGTGGATTCAGTGTGTGAACCTGTCCTTCCCGTCCTCACCATCAAGTCCATTATGTACAGACAAGTCTAAAATAACCTTTGTGTTCTGAATAATGCATCACCCACTTGCTGTTAAATGAAGAAAGTAAATGGATGTAGGGATGGTAGAAAGTAAATGAATTTATCTACATATGTATATTTTTCAGCTTTGATGAAGGAATCAATGTTGCAACTCCTTTTTGTGAATAAAACTTTTCTTATACTGTTTTCATATTTGTGTGGTTCTTTTCAGCATCAGGATAAAAAGATGTTAAGATATATCATTTTGCCGAGGATGGAAATTAGTATTTATCATCAACAAAAGGGTTGGTGACTGAATCACAGAATCATGGAGTTGTAGGTGTTGGAAGAGACCTCTAAAGCTCATCCAGTCTAACCCCCCTTCCAAAGCAGCTCCCCTGACCAGGTTGCACCAGGTGCATCTTGAGCATCTCCAAAGAAGTAGACTCGGCAACCTCTCTGGACAAATGAACAATCAGTGGCAGAAAAATGTAAAAATACATCTCCTGTTGACTACATCACATGCAAAAATACTAATTTATACCAGCTCAAAATCCAAGCTGCAGCTGATGCTTAATAACAGGATTGCCTCCAGTTTTATTGATTTTACTATGAAGACTGGCAACAGAAATCCTTATGTGGCTACTACTTAATTTATCTTGGAAGAAGACCAGTTTTCAGCTGGTCTGGATATTTTTTTCAGCTAATTAGCTGAAAATCATCATGATTTTCATGATCATGAAAAACATCAAAATCTGCTGCAATGACTACACAAAAATAATAACCATAGCTTAAAGACAAGACTAGAATACTATTTTCTAATAATAAATAAAAAATATTGTCAGAAAACATATTTTTGCAATTATTTTTACTTAAAATGTAAATAAAACAAAAACTTAAAAACAGAAGACATCTACTTTTATTTGTTCCTTAATACTTTATTGAAAATTCCAAGAAAATATAAGAAATACTAGCACATGAAACACAAATGAGCATGGAAAATACATGTCTTTATTACCTCTGCTGTTTTCTTTCATATTTCTAGAATAAAATCAGACTTTTCAGTAGTGGAGCCACAGATCTTAAAGACTGCTTAGAAATAGAGACTAGGCAAAAGACTGGGTGCAGAAAAAATACATTCACCTAACTGTTTTTTGATCGATTAAAGCAACTCTTGCAGACTTGAAAGGTAGTTAATTTTGAAGAGTAAGATGTAGAACAAAAGCAGACCTATTCCATTCCAAAGCTATACAGTCCCTCCTTCTCTAAACAGACTATATGGAGGAAGAAGTGAGCAACAAAGATCCTTTTGTCTGGAGACAAATGAGACTTCATTTTCATGTCAGAACAAAATTCCATTTCAGATGAAAAACAGCATTTTTGTGAGTTGCTCAAGAAAAATTTCACCTCTTCGTGATTCTATTAAACATCTATATCTATTCTGTCATTGATATGTCTGTATATGGGGAATAGATGAGTGCCCGCCTATGTGAGAAAGGATTATTTCATAGCTTACTAAAAGGGATATTTGTGTGCCAAATTGCCATTAAACAAGTTTGATACCACTGTTCGTTTTTTTACAGTTCAGAATAAAATCCCAAATGAAACAGCATCAGTGATGGAAAGTAGTAAACCAGACTTGATATAAGTGCTTGAATTGTTTCTTTAATGTGAATTAAGAGATTTTCACTGGCTTTCCTTTTCAGGTAGGGAAGCATGCCTCTGTGAGTCCTCTATGAGATACATACATGTCAACTAATTGGGTCAACACCCTGGTTTGGCTAGATTACTCAGTGTTTAGCTAAGTGTAAACTTCCAAATAATCCACAATGACACTTAATACAAATCTATGCAATTTATTGATTCAATTTTCAGTTGTGTCTTTTGTTCTGTAGATAAATCACGCATATGCATAATTGTCTATTTCGTTTTTAATAATTTCTGGAAAACACACACACTGGCTTTCTCCACAAAAGTTCAGCATGGATTATGAGCTCTGAAAGCATGGATTATGAACTCTGAAGTCCCAAGTACACTTAGATATTTGTATTCTTTTTGGCCCAGTATCCAAATCAACACAAAAGTGAAACTATAATTTAAGGATAACTCAGGGAAAAAGCACTGCCAAGTGAATTGGAAATTCATCAACACACTCACCTTCCTTAACAAACAGGAAGAGCTGTTAAATTTTTCAGTTACTCATATCAGCTCTGGGTAACCTGAGGTGACTTCTCAACCCAGGGAAAGAAATGTGAGATGAGATTAACACTTGGAAACTTTAAGTCTGCTCTTACAGTACTGCAATGAATCTTTCCAGGGGCTTGACTGTTGAACTTCATAAGACTGGCGTGTTCTTACAAAAAACAGTACAAATTTGCTTAAGGTTTATCTCTCTTGCAGAGGCTCTGTACCTTTGGGCAGGAGGTGAGAGAAGTAGTGATGAGTCCACTCAGATGTTCCTTCTCTCAGAACGCTGTCTGACTTTGATGCCAGAAAATAGTGAAGGATTTTCAAGCATTTAGAAATACTTAGAGATCCTTATGTCAAACACTACCATTCTAGTATCCCCCAGCCTTATGCTTTTCTTCCCAAAGCAGCTGCTTCCCAGCTATTTGTGTGTGAGAAGAGCAGCAATGCTGAATCCTACCAGCAGCTGCTGCCTTTTCCATGAGCCAGCCTGGGCTAGTGGGAGCCCCTGCCACCTTTGCAGTGCCAGACTAGCAATAGTACTGGCCTCTGGCCAGCACTGCTAGAGAGAGGGGTCTTTGATTTTAAATCCTGTCAGCAAATGTCGGATCTGGCATGTTTTGACTCTGGGCAATTGGATTACAGAGCAAGGCCTGACTCTAACCTTCACTGCCATGCTATTTATTTAAACAAATTGAACGGGAGGTAGGAAGCTAGGAAAGAACCTTACAAAATCTCAAGTCCTTGGAAATGACTTCTTTCCTATCATTCCTCAAAGATTCAAGGTAGATCAACAACAATAACAAAAAAGTAAGAAAGAGAGAAGAAGAATATATAAATAAAAATAAATCAATTTCTGTTTCTCTAAGATAAAAGGGAACAGCCAAATTTCTGAGCACTCCAGTAAGTTTTGGGACCAGGGTAGAGCAAAGGGCTTGAATATGATCAACGGTATTACAGAACTGCTGGCAGTAACTGTAGGTAGTGAAAGCTTTGGCTTTTTCCCTTTGCCATCTGTTCCTGGTCCAGGGGAGTGCTGGCTCCACCTCAGCTGGAGGAAGGTCTTGTTGCAAAGTGATGCCTGTGGCATCTCCTGCAAAATGGCAGTCACTTGTGCTAAGCTAAGTCTATCAATACCTTGGCTGATGGTAAGTCTGAGTCTGGAAGTGCTGAACACCTCTGTCCACAGAGGAACTCTGGAAAATCTGTTCTCTGGCTTGACTTTCCTTTTTTATTTTTTTTTATTATTATTATTATTTTTAATATTTCTTTGTCCATTCTGAAAACAAACTGAAAAACCCTCAAAACAGACAAGTCTTCTGTGAAGCACTGAAGGTGTCACTGGACCTGAAAGGCAGATACTCTGCATCTTCATTAGCTAGAGACACTAAAAGGAACCAAAAAACTTACACCATTAGAGACAACAGCAACAACATCTGTCTTCTTGAAGGATAAAAGTCTAATCAGATAGTAAGCTGGATACAGTGACCTATCAAAGATAAAAATAGGAAAGTAAGAAAGAAAAAAAGGAGCAAATAAGAATTAAGGAAATAAGATATTTATTGCAGTCTTGTATTTATAGTATCTAGGAATTAAAGCTCATTATATAGAGTATATCTTCAGGATACCCTCTAGATCAGAAAAGACAAAACATTCAGGACCTCTTAATTCTGTTGAAGTATTTTGTGCAAAGTGTGAGAAATTCTGCAAGATTCAGTAGGCTACAACCACCTTCCACCTTCAACATGCTTTAAATTTCTCTACAAGTTTTCCGGTTGGAAGCATATTGAAGTATTGGGAGATAACTCTTCCAAAATTATAAATATTCCCATAGACCTAAGAACTGAAGTGAATTATATTAGGTCTATCCTGACTGAAGTTAGTACCAAAGAAATTTCCTCTTTCCAGATAAGTTTACTTCTTTAAAGGTATCTTAATAAAAACATTTTTATTCTATTTAATGGAAAGCATAAATCAGTATATTTTCATACATGTCTTCCTAAATGTATGCTTTTTTAAAAACAAGCATTTAAAAATACTAACAACATTAACTACGGAGTTCTTTTTTTTTCTCTTCTCCCTGAAGTGGGTCTCTATAAATTCATTTACTTCCCTCAGGGTACTGGAATCAAATCTTCATAAGAAGTGCCAGCAGTGTTTTTCATTTTTTAATTCTCTACATACAATTTCTGTTCTTTTTCATTTCTAATAATGTGATGATCCAGCTAAATTGTGACTAAACTAGTAAGTTTTCTAGCAGAGGTATAGTACCTTAATATTCTCATATGTGACATGTGAAGAGAGGTATGTGATCTGAATCCTGTGATAACAGTGCTATTGGTTTTTTGTTTTTTTTTTTTCTATATAATGGTAACTAACTATTCTTTCCTACTTCTGGATTTCTTAATGTATTTCAAATCTTCTAAATATTCTTCAGAGAGTTATTTCTCAAATGAAAACAGTATATTCAGCTACAACAATCGTCACTCTCTCCAGCTCTCATCCTGAATGGAAGATTTCAACTACTCGAATGTCTGCTGGGAAAGCAACATGGCAGGCTGCAAACAATCCAGGAGACTCCTGGAGTACACTGAGGATAACTTTCTAGTCCATAGCAGACAACTCTCTTCAGCAGCAACACAAATCTAAACGGGAGAAATTTACAGGAGTTACAGGTGTAAGTTTCCAGATAGGAGCTGCCTAGGCTTGAATCAAAGTTCCACCTAGTCCTGTCTCTCTTGGTAACCAAGAGCAGATAGCAAGTAAAAATACAAAAAAGAAAATATTTGTAGCATATACACAGTGTGTAACACTCCTGAAATTTCTCTTTTTTGATACAAGTATATATTCTTATCTTCAGAATCTGCAGTGTCGAATTCCAATCTCTTCTTTCTCTCCAAGATTTTAAAGATTACTTAATAAAAAGTTAAATTTTCATTCATTTTTTTCAGAAATTTACCTGTTAATCAAAGTGTTTAGTTTAATGCTCTTTTAGCTTTTTTTATCATGACAGTAACACTCCATCCCATAGGCTTATTGTTATATTGCAGATTTTTGGATCAAAGTTAAAAAACAAACACAGCCTTTGAACTGAAAGACAAGAAGACCAGATAATTTTCATTTCAGTAATGTTAAGTGTTTCACTTAAGTGTTATCTTTGCTGAACACTTACTTAGTACATTACAGAGTAATAATCTTATTTGAAGTACTGGACGAACATCACATTCTGAAACATAGGTGTCCAACCTTGTGTCTTACTTGCACTGCAGAGTGAAGAGAATTTTTCTTTGTGATGAATTCCATTATCACAGCAGAAAACAATGCAGTGCATTTTTTTGCTGTTCACAGGACTGCATTGAGTCAGTGCATCACAGTGCATACAGTTATTTGCCATCACTTGAGTTAGCGCTGCACTTCACCCTCCCTGTCCCCTGTTTTCACACCCAATAGTGCCCATCATACACCACTGTTAGGTTGTGAGGAATGGGTGTGCTCCTGGTGTCTGGCTGGGCTGCTTGTTTGGGCAGAGCCACCTCATTGCAAGCCATGCTAGGCATAGGAAAGAGTACTCCAAACAGGTATTTAGCAGATAGATTCATCTAGCTTTTCCTTTTCTCACTACTAAAGTTATTGATATTTTTCTCTTTTTCTAGATGTTATTCTGTCTGGAAATTTTGCAATAAAAGTAAAAAGAAAACAAATACAATTAGAACAGTAGAAATAAAAAGGTGGGAAAAAATATATTAATTATTACTTCTGATTAGTATCTACAGAGATGTTTCAGATTACTGAAATATTAATTGTATAGGCACTTCAGGGAACTCACTTTAATATTCTTTCAAATGTCCTTAACAGCTCCTACTAAGACATTTTGGTTTATTGGGTCAAGGCTTGTACAGAGGATCTTGAGCTTATAGAGCACTGATCTGGCAGACTGAAATGGCTTCAGCCTTACAGGTTGAAGTGAATGTATCATGCCTCTTTATATCACCTTAAGTAAAAAATACAACAGCTTATGCCCAGGCACAGAAATATTGTCTGTATCTAGCTATGTCCTTCATTCATTTAAGCTATATTTCAAACTGGAGTTTTGTTTTACCTTTTTGTTCAGAAAGGGTTAATCTATGTTTTACAAAAAGAGTAATCAAATGCAATGCAATAATGCCATTATATTAATTCCAGTAAGATCAATGATTTATTTATAAAAGCAAAACTAAATAAATGAGTTGTCTTTAAAAGAATAGTTGCAGAGTTCTGCTTACTTTATGTCATAGAGTGTGATCTTGTTTATTTCGGTAATTAGTGATATGGGTAATAAATATGGTTTGATCTTACAAATTAAAAATCAGTCCCATTCTCCACAATAGATACAATTGGTGTTCTCACATACTACGCATGAAAAACACTCTCTTGAGATTTTGCAAAGTATTACCCATACAGGTTCATTGCAGCACTGTACTAGGTCAGTAACTAAAGTAGTTATCAGCTATGAGACCTTTACACAACTTCTCCTTCCTCTCTCTTTGGATGTCACAAATTACTGTGTGCAAAACGTGCTTTTCAATAGGAATTCTCATCCTCTCTACTAAACAGATTTGACTGTCAGAGAGTCATCTCTGGAAAGTATAGCCAGTTTTTATCAGGACATTTTTCCTTGTCAAACATTCAACAAATGAACTGGCCTAGAAAATATGCATGCATGTACATAAAAGTTTCATCCTCTAAATGAAAATACGTACATAGCTGGGTCTTCTGTAAGTCCCAGTGATTTGTACTTGAGAAATAATGCCTCCATTTCCTACTGATTTCCCTACCTGTGCAAGATCATTCCTCAATACTGTTACATATTTAAAGAAAAAAATTTAAACAGCATCATAAATCATTCAGCAAACACCCCAGCTCTATTCATAGCTATACATATGTTGCCAGTGATACAGATAAATATACCGTCATAGAAATATACACACAGACTTTGAGAAAATATGCCTCTAGACAGAAACATATTGTGGATATGCAAATAACTGTCTGGCACTGAAGCTTTGCCCTTTAGCATTCACTTAACTGTGTCTCTTTTCTACGCCTGCTCCTTTCCATTTTTCCATCTGTTTATTTTTTCTAAATCTTCACTTAAGAATACTGCATAATCTCTCAAAAATCAAGAAATTCAGTCCTGCAAATATAACTGCCAAGTATAACAGACAATATTTCTTATTGGAGGGGAAAAAAAAGATATAGAGGAAGCTACATTCAAATTTCCTTACAAAGGTTACAGGAAATGGGTTTTATCCATTTCGTATGAACGATGTTCATTCCTGGTTAGATTTCAAGTCTGGTTGCTATACTTCAAAAAAATTGTATAATTCAGTCCTTGCCATCAGCTTTCTTAATTTATTTCCCTGAAATGACAGGCCTGGCAAAGGCAGGCTGGCCTCTCAGATGTCTGGATTACACTGTAGCTATGGAAACAGGTGTTAAAGTGTTATGAATTTCAAGTTACACTGATATTCTGCACATCACGTCTGCACTGATGACAGGTTATTTTACATGCTGACCAATACAGGGGCATCAATCTCGTTGATTTACAGGAGGCCATCAGGTAAGAGGGCCCCTATGATTGACATGAGGGGTCTTCCTGTGTCCTGCACTCCCTCCATATCTGCACACATATGGGCTAAAGCATGTAGACACCAGTAGGTACTTGCATGTAGGTACCTGCTTTCACCAGGTGATGAAGAGTGGGTGCTCAAAGTCAATTAACAAAGTCATTTCCAGCTTAATGACTATTTTCTTGCTTTCTTTCTCAAAGGGATCCAATTTATATTAACCCCCTCGTACATGCTGAAGTTTTGTAGTCCTTTCCTTGGGCTGGCAGGAGGAAGAGTAAATAGTGTTAGAAAATGTGAGTGGTTGGGGTAAGGGAGGGGAGACTGGGTTGAAACAAATGTCTGTGTTGAGATAGAAAATCACCTGTGCAACCAGCTATTGCCCCACTGCCTCCTGCGTGACTGCTGTAGTAGCAGCAAAATGAGGGAATAGGCAGCAGGGTGACCATCAGTTCTCATGGTCTCGAAACAAATTCAGCTCAAAAAGCAGTACATTTTGTTACCACTCTCCCTGGGCACAAACTGTAAAGACAAAATTGTAGCCTCTGTGCTTCCAGCCAAACACCTGCAAAAGTCAAAAGTTTTCAAAGAAACATGCATAGTTTACCCCAGTCGTCCTCTCTCTGTTTGTTACTTTGATACACCTCATGTCATTATTTACCTTATCCTTAATAGTCATGTTGTTTTGGGGAGAGATTCTTACTATTAGTTTGTGTGGACATTCCACAACACAAATGGTGACAGTCAGATTTGGTGTCAGTTTGTATTCTTTCTTCTCAAGGATTTGTATAATTTTTTTCTCTTAAAAGAACCATAAAACCTCTTCAAAACAAAGACTATTTCCTAAAGTATGATCAAATAATAATTGTCCTGAAGGACTTAAGAAATTTGTCAATTTTGCTATATAATTATAAAATTCTGCTTGTAACAAAACACGTAAACAATATTACTAGTGATTACTGAGCTGCCCAATACAGAGAAACAAACAGAATAAATTGCCTGTAGAGCTGCCTCTCATTTTAGATCATCCAAGACTTGGTACTGCTTTTGAGGAACTTGCATCTGGAACAGTTCAGTAGTGTATTTTTAATTAACACAAATATAAATAATGTAGATGGAGTTGTTTGAAAGTTGGTTCTCTTCACAGAAAGATGAACACTAAGGCTTTGGTACTTAGAATAGTTTAACTATTATCTGAAAATATTTCCAGGTGTTAGTGATCTTGAATTGATCTCAGGGCAGTGGGAAAAGACAATAACACCAATAGAAAACTCAGGAGTCATTTAGTCCTTTCAATAAAATATTTTGTTACTGAAAATCAGAAATAATTGCACCTAGGATTTTGAATATGTGTGCTGGGAAGTCAAAGTTCAGGTGAAGATAGGCATGAAATTTTCACCTCTAATTTTGAGGATAACATGTTAGTTAAAAACAGAACAAGAAGAGCTTGATCCCTACTTGTGTAGGCAATATCATACAAGTAAACTGAGGACATAATTACTGAATTTCAGTACTGTTTATACTCACATTTGCATTATTATATGAAAGATGTGCTGAAGCCTTTCTTGTTCCATGTCCATGATGAAAACACTCCAGTTTTTAGACACTATAGCATCCATTTCAGAGTAAGAGAAGTAATATGCAAGGCTTTATTATTACATTAACTAAAAATGAGCTACCAAAACATAAGTTTTGAGTAGTCACAGCCTTGTCTCGTGGCATCTGTGAACTCTCCAAGCTAATGATACCATTTTTTTCTCAGCTATTCAGATTTTAAAAAGCACTATCCACATGACACAGAGGGGTCTGTTTCAACTGATCACAGCAGGAACAAGTATTTAAAGGCCAGCTCAGTTTCGAGACTCTTTTCCCTATCCAAGGTTTTAAGAGCTGATGTTTCAAAAGATTTCTGTATGTAGAAAAAAGATCTTAGATCCACTGCCTCTATGGCAACTAAAGTCTTAAAAAGCACTCATTTCTTCTAAACATAATCTATCTGAATGGCACTTTTTGCATTATTATGTCAAATCAGGCCCTTCTGTAAGGAAAACCTGATTCTGCTCCATCCGGTCAAAATAACTGCACCACATGACACAAGGTTTGCTCCAATAATTCCCCTTTAATAAGCCTGCATTGGTTTTAGGCACAGGTCCCAGAGGCTAATGAATGGATCATTAAATCTACTGTGCAATCAGTCCCCCAGAGTATGCTCGTCTTTTGTCACAACATTTTTTAAGGAAGTATACTGCTTAATGGCAAAGGCAGAAATGATTAGCTCAGAAGCAGATGATCTAAATAAATAATTTCCTTTTTAAAGATCTTTTCTACAAAGATTTGCCAACAATATGAGTGAGAAAAAATAAATAAATAAAATAAAAGACAGGGAAAACTTTTTTTGAAAGCTCCATCATAAACAGGTTTAACTTTTTTTGAAAAGCAGTTATTTGATCTCCCTCAAACACTCACACTTGTTCCCTGTAGGAAACTAGAGAGGCCCGTCTGGGTTGTGAGACATCTAATACACACATGAAGTGTTAAGTATCACTGGCTCCTGCACAGAAAATGTCATCGTTCCCACCTCCCAGTTGGCATCTTTAAATAGCTCACTTTATTTATGGTGTACACAGTGTTAATGTCCTTCAGTTGCTCTATTTTCAAGGATGGAAAAGCAGTTGCTAAGCATTTCTAAATGACAGCCCCAGGGTTCATTAAAAATATGGCAAACATTTGCTAAGCTCATTAAGTGCAATTTTTGTGTGTGTGCGTATCAGATTCCTCCTCTGCATGCTATGCGTGACCAAACATCTATTAACCCTAATCCCATTGATGAGTCTGATACATTCAAACCAGCAATTAGACAAAACAAAAGGGATATTTATTGAGAGATTCACAAATGGGCTTTCATATTGGTCTAAGCTGTTGCAAAATGACAGTTTAATTCCCTTCTGTTAATCCCCACCTACTAGAGTACACCCTTTGTTTGATTATAGGTTGTCAGATTTACGCATTCTGATTGAATCAAAATTTGAAATAAACTAGAAATACATAATAATTGCACTGGCTAGGCACTGCTGCCTACGTTATAAGCAGAGTAAATGCAACACATTTTAAAAAATGAAAGAGAAAGGATTTTAGAAATAAAGTACTTAAAACTATGTATTTTCTTCACTTAAATAAAGAAAAAAAACTCTTCTTTTTTTTCCTGTGATACAACACTTTTTGATACTGTTACCTATAAAAAGTTTTGCGGGAGCCACAGTTTTCTCTACAGCCACAGAACAGGCATCTAACTTTTCTCAAAGAGAGTGGCCTATCAAGCTCAGAGCTATGCCCTTCTCACACATCTTTTTGGCCGCTGTGAAACACAGACATTTGAATGAGTTCTGCAAAAGATTTTTTAGTATAAACTGGCAAGCAGATAGGCTTGAGTATATTGTAGGAAAAAAAAAACTCAAATTCATCTGCTGAGAAAACAGCTGCCTCTTTAATAAATGGTGCTTACAGTAGCATTGCAAGTCTGCAGCATTCAAGAATGCAAGAGCTGGTGCTGATCTATAAAGCATGGGCTGGGATATGATGAGTTAGAAAAGGAAAGAACATCATTTATTCTCCGATATACAGAAGTTATGTAAAATCTTTGTTAATGAAATGTTAAGTATTCACAGCACAATAACAGTGCACCGCAAGTGAAAAAAAAAATAAAATCAATGTTAAATAAGAGAACATACATATGTAGGTTGCTCTGAAAGTAATGTCTCCTGGTTATTTTCGTGGAAACTACAACAGATACAAAGAGCACAATAGTGGTCTTATAGAGCTAGTTCTCAGCTGCGAAAAATAATCACCACCATTAGATATGCATTCTCACCAGCAATGAACAAGAGCTTGCATGCTGTGCTCATAAATATCTGCACCAGCTTAGGTAATCCATAGTTGCACTCACTCCCTCAGTGTGTTCATATCCACTGTTTGGTCTCCATAAGTGTCCAGCAAACATTAATGAATGTCAAGGGGCACCATTTTTCCTCATGGAAGAATTAAGTGACACACTTTTGATTCATACAACTCCCATGTCAGAGGTCATTGTAGCAGACTGCTCTTCTGCTGCCATCTATCACACAGCAACAAAATTTAATGGAATATTGGTATGAGCATTTAACACTTACTTACATTTAACACTAACATCTGCTTCTGATATTACCGGCCAGTACAAAATAGGAGGCATTACTTTTGGATCAACCTTCATGTGCACGTGTGTGTATGTATAAGTATATATTTATCTATACAAAAGCAAGAAAGATTTCATTCTGTAGCTTTTTCTTAACTTCTGCCAAGAAGGGACTTGCTTTCCAATGAGGGGATTTTCTTTGGCAGTAAAAATGTTATGTCTGAATGCTATACCTGCAGAAAGATCATTAACAACATGAAGTCATTCTCAAATAATCTCCTCTGTTTCGCTAGGAATCCCACTTCTTACTAAGCAAAGGATTCAGAAAAGTGATTACAGACAACCTTCAGAGGGAAATCCACACATTCAGTTAAGATTTTTAATGAGTTATTCTAAGCTTTATTCATCAAGGAGAAAAGCTTCTCCTCAGCTCAGAAGAACTGTAGTAATTATCTACAGGAAAAATATTTATGTATGTACGTGAATAAATACAGAGAGAATCAATTCTGTATTTTCAATTGTGTTTCAAAATAACCTACTTTCCCTCAAATCTTAAATAAGAAGGAACATAATTTACTTTCCTCTGGAAATGCTGCTTCTACAGAATTTAACACCATTAAGTAATTGTGTCAATCTACTTGTGTATACTACTGACCCTAAGCTTTATATTTAATTATATAAAAGATATCCAGCAGAAAAACGCTACCTGGCATTTCCATTATCCACTCTACATTGTCAAACTCATTGGTTTATACCTTCTCTAGTGTTGATATGTCTGTTATCCCAGCAAATCTCCCAAAAAGAAACACCTTTCACATAAGTGAAACAGTATTTCACCACTACATTAGTGTATTTTCAGTAAATATGCAATTTTACAATTTTATTTCACAAGCTGGACAGTGGAAAGATCCACAGGGCAAAGGGACGTCCTGTGGCTGAGCTGTACATCTGCTTGAATTTACTTCAGCTTCTTTTAAAGAAGTATTTGAGGTTCACATTGCCCCACTTCATAACTCAGAAGGAAGGAAAAAAAATATCATGGATTTTTTAATAACCTACAATCAATAAATTAGAGTGAACATTAATGTCTTAATGTTTACTGTGTGAAATACTAGTTCTTGTGACAGAAGAGAATGTGTGTGAGAATGTGCTCATGAAAAAAAACAGCAACAAATCTCTAACTCTCAGGATTTTTAAAACTCAGAATTTTATTTTTCATTAAATTTGAATTAAGAAATTTTATCAATAACTTTAGTTTTTCAGGGCTGGATAATAAAACTAAAGACATCTGGGACTAAAGATATAAAAAAAGTTGATGCTATTTACTACTCCTGCAAAGATAATGCTAGTGCCACAAACCCACATGGAAAAATTCGACTCCAGTGTACCTTCCAACATAGGATAGGAGACAGAGTTAACAAAGCTGATCAAAGTCTTAAGGACCATGACGTTGTCACATACTTTTAGCTTTATCCTCTTTGAGTTTTACAACAAAAGTGGAACCAAAAGCTACATTGAGTATTCTCTACCACTCAATACCACTGAATTTTGTTTTAGAAAGATTTTTAAGCCAGTGTAAGTTATCTAATAGGTGCATTATTGCAAAATAACAAAGGCACATATAAATAGGGCCATGTCAGTACCAGTGAAAACAGAAAGCATAATCACTCTTGAGAGTTCAGATTAAAATTTGAATGTCTTCTACATGCTAACTCAAACTGTCTTACCCATATCTCTACTTCTTTTCTTGTTTATTCATTTTGAACAAATTGAACTATTCAGGGACCAGTGATATAAACCTTCATGCTAATTGACTAGTATGCAAAGTTCAAATGATATAACAACATCTATATTTGTTTAAGCAAAATATTATTCAGATTGGCTAGCTATACAATGAAATATTTGGCTTAGTAGGCATCAGTGGCAAGAAAATTTTCCAAGTACTATTCACTTTCGTAGATAGAAAAGGGATGATATTTTAGAAAGAAAAAATGAGATCATGGATGATATTTCTGTACAGAACCTTCTTTTCAACTTCTGTAGCCACAGGCAAAATGTGCCAGTGAGGAAAATGAAAAAGCATATTTTGTGTCCATTTTTACTTTCAGAAATCTTACAACCTCAGCTGCCTGTTTTAGTAAAAGCATGAAGAACTGAGAACAGCAGAGTCAACACAGTAGTAAAACCATTTTCTGAATGTAGTAAATAATAAATTGGCTTAATTTGGCATGCTACTCTTCCACAATAAGATGACATATATTAGTGTTTAAAGAAAGCTTTTTTTATTTGTTTGTTCATTTGTTCTTAAGTTTCTAGTGTTAATGTTGTTTTGAAAAGTCTTATATTGACCAGTTTTATTTTTTTCTTTGTATTGCTTTGCTTTGCAGCACTCTTTTGAGGTACAGGTGTGAGTCACAGTACTACCACCTTAGACATTCCCTTTACACTGAATTTCTCCTTATATTTTTATAAAATATGTACTTTTCCTGATATTGTTAAAATCTAAATCATAAAAGTATATCACTCAAATATTTGAAAATGTCTGGAGTATTGTAGTTGATTATCTTTCTCTTTCTACTGAGAACTTAATTTATTTACAAAAATCTTGAGAATTTACTTTGAGATATTTTTTAAGTATTTGTGGCAATTTTTTTAACCTTCTAAAAGAAACATTATTTATGAAAACAAAGAGAAAGAAAAGTGGAGCAGGGATCTATTCTAATGTCGTTCACACATGTAGATGTATAAGAATCATCCCTGAAAATAAACAAGAATTGTTCCAAAATTCTGCAGTTCATTTGAATGTCATTTTCTATGCCTTTACATGCAAAGAAGATAGCATTCAGCAGAGCTTGCTTCCTTAAGTGAATCTCCGTATGACTTTGCGTTTGACCCTTCAGCTCAGTTGCAGTTCAGAAACTGAAACTTTTGAACATTATTTTTCTAACTGAAAAGAGAGTTGCGATACCAAGCAGAACCTCTTTACTGAAGTCAGATGTATAGCTCTCCTGGTTCAACAAGGAGTGACTTTAGAACACTCCCATCTGTTGCCCTCCATTTCCTCTATTCCAGGATATATCTAAAATAGTATTTGAAAGTAAGGGGTTTTCTTATTTTAATGAAAGAATGCCTCACATCTGGTGGAGAAATTTGGAAGATTTCTACATATTAGAAGTCCATATGGTACAATCTGAAGTTTAGGTATTTAGAAAACCTTTTTTTGTTTGTCTGTGAATATAGTTCAATTATCTTGCAGAGAAAAGAAAAACGACAACAAAAAGGACAGAAATTTATGTTACGTTTAAAGAGCGAAATATTATATATTTATGATTGTTCCCCAGTTAACTAGTTTGTACAGAGACTTTGAAGTTCTCAATGATATTAATGCAACATAAACTGTTCTTCCTCAGAATCTCAGTAACAGTGTTACTTTTCCTGAGATACTTTAGAACCTCAAAGAAAAAAAAAATCTGTTTCACCAGTTTACTAAGATTCATGAAGTACTCTGAACATGTCAATCTTTAGTTATGTAGTGGACTTAAGGGATTTTTTTTCTCTTTTCCAAAAAAGCTTCATACATTTTAGAGATAAAAATGAAAAATAAACAAAAATAATAATATAAAGGTAGGAGGGAAAGAGAAGCTTCCTTTAAGAATGCACATATATATACTGAATTCAAAGATAAAACAAGTAGCATTGCAAGAGCTAAGCTGCAAATAGAAATTCATCTTCATATATATGATAAAACTAAAACACTGAGACAGGTGTCATCCAAGAAATGTTCATCTTTAAACCCAAACTTTGAAAACAGCATCTTTCTGAAATTATATGTGTGGACGTAATACGTTAGAAAAGAATGAAAAATAATAGGATTTATTTGTAATGCTGTACAGCTAGAGGTGTGGCAGAAACAAAATATCTACATTTCAAAAATGGTGATCTCTGCCAGTGGTGCATCCAACCTCTAAGCTTTCTGGCCCAGCTGGTTAGAGAGGGTTAGGAGACTTTTCACTGACTTACTGAAAATGATGCTAAATTAAGTATCCTTCTGCTCAGAAAGCTCTAATTTAAATATATATCCAATTACAATGCAACACCAGGTTTTCTAGGTCTCAACATGCTGACATTTGCTCTGGAGTTAAACAGAACAAAATGGTCCGCAAAAGTTTCATTCATGACAAACTGGCTTGTGCTAAAACCACAGGAGTCTTGTTAGTTACTGAGAAATGCAGTGGGATACACACAATCAATGAGTTACACCAGTGTATGTTGGTATTATATAGGCAAATATTAATCTGGATGCCCTAGAAGCCTTGGTTAATCCAGTCAAAGATTGGAATAGAGTAGAGTGGGGTAGAGTAGGATGGAGTAGTGTAGAATATGACAGGACAGGACAGGATATAGGACAGGACAGGACAGGACAGGACAGGACAGGACAGGATGCAAAAATGAGATAAAATACCAGAAATAATCTTGAACATAGTTACTGCTCAGAAACAGATAAAAAACTTACGCCTTCTAGAACAGACGTCTCAGATTAAATTTTTTTCTCAAAAGCGTGCACTGGAAGAGTTACTCATTAACATCCAGTCCCTGTTACTGCTAATAGGATTTGTGCACCCTGCTTTGAAAATGTAGTCCTTTAGGCTGTGATACAGTCAGCATACCAAGTAGCTGCTATTAACAACCAGTAAGTCTGAATATGCAGTTAAATACCAGTGTTTTCTGAATCAGTAAGAATTGCTTGAAAAATAAACACTTGAGCTTAATCTATTATGGTCATGCAAAAGTGGCCCTCTTCCTAAGTGTCATTATGAAAGTCACCCTGACCTCTTATCTCTGTGTGGATAAGTGTCTTTCAAATAAGGGAAAATCTGCTAACTCTATCTTCTAGAGCAGAACAATAACAAAAAAATTGCATCATTTGACTAAATTCAGGTCTGTATTATTAAGTATATTGCATTTACTTGTGGTCTTCAATTAACGGAGATCCACAGTACTGCTTCAAAATGAACAGAATGTTCTGTCTAAAAGCTCACAGGGTCAAAAAATGAAAAATAAATGAAAATACTACTGTCTGAAATTTGCATAGTTGGGCTGTTAATATCATATTTGTATCTTTCTACAGAGCCAACTGACATGCAAGGAATAGCAAAGCAAAATAAATCACTTAATGAAGGAAGTTAAAATTTCACCAAAGATATGTAGCAAGAGAGAAAAAGAACTTACAGATTCTATTTAATAGACAACCATTTCCTTATGAAATTGACAAGGGAGTAGTTTTCTGCAATGAACAAACCAATCAGAGCACACCCAAGATAAGCATGAACTCTTGGAAAGAGAAACGAGAGTGGGGAATCAAACATTTTCTTTTCTCAAGAGTTACTCAAAACATTTTAATTGTACGCTGTGACAAAGTATCTTTCTTTTATCTGTATATAGAGAAAGACAGGAGGTGATAAGGTATTAAGTTTTATCTATTTTTATCTGATTACAGAATCACAGAAGGTTTAAGGTTGGAAGGGACCTCTGAACCAACCCTTTCTCAAGCAGGGATACTCAGAGCAGGGTGCCCAGGCCCATTTTCACTTTCTCTGGGGAATCTCTCTGGGCATCTATGCCATTACCAGCATAGTAAAGAAGTTTCCTACCATTTAGACAAAGTTTTCTATGTTTCAAGTTTTGCCCATTGTCTCTTGCCTTCACACTGGACATCATTCAAAAGAAACTGGCTTATTGTACCCTCTCTTCAGATATGAATACACTTTAATAAGATCCCCCTGAGCCTCCTCTTTTCTAGGCTGAGTAGTCCCAACTCTCCAAACCTCCCCTCACAGGAAAGGTGTTCCAACCCTTTCATCATCTTGACAGCACTCCCCTTGACGCTTTTCAGTACATCTCGTTCTGTCTTGTACTAGGAGCATATAACCAGAAACAGTACTCCAACAGCTTCGCTAGTGCTGAGCAGAGGGGAATGATCAGCTCTCGACTTGCTAGCAGTAGTACGGCTAATGTGAACTTGAATACCATTAGCCTTCTTAGGAACAAGGTCAAATTGCACACTCGTATTCATCTTGGTGTGCAGCATGACCCCATGATCTTTTTATGGATAGATCCAACAAAATGAGGAGCCAAAGCAAACAAAGACATCTTTGAAATAGCTAAGATTCAAAAGTAAATTCAGTTATAAGTAGGAATTATTGTGGTTTCCGGTAGGAGTGATGAAAGCACATATTTTTCCCCAGTGATTATTGGTATGAAATACACAGTACACATAACCCTGAGAAGAATAAGGTATTCAGCCAGTAGCTGATGATACCAAGATCAGACTACAGTCTTTGCGATAGCTGAGAAGAAAAAGTATTCTATCTCACTGAAAGGTATTTCTTCTTTCTCCATGTTCTTACAAATCAGCCACAACAGGAAAGATTACGGGCTCGGCTGGGAAGCGCTCAACTATCCAAAGCACCTATGAGCCAAAAGATTTATGCGATGTGGTGTACCTTGCATGGAGCTTTCCTTTCACATCCGTGGGATTTCATAGGCATTGTAATACCTTTACTGAAATAAAGACATAAAGTTAATTATAGTGAAATTTATACTGAACGTGTTGCCTTTTTTTGTTTGTTTGTTTGTTTTCAGGATAATAGTGAAAAATTAGGTTCAAGAAGTGTATGGGAACTGTTGAATCACGGCCTGAACCACTGATTGATCACCTGAGGCGAGCACTGAGTCAGCCACAGGGGCACAAGTGAGTGTGATTGGAAGGGGTGGAGTTTGACTGCACCTCTCCCAAGACCCCATTTAAGGGCTGACCACCACCAGGGAAGGATCTCTGGTTGGAGATCCCTCCCTAGTGGAGTTATCGGTAAGTCTTGACCATCTTTAAAGGTGAGCCACTCTTTCCTTATTAACTTTCCTTATTAATTATCTGTATACCATCTACTTAAGCCCATCAAAAATATACCATCTTTGGCACTATTTCTTTTGGGTGCTATTCTTGGGGGTTATTTGCCCTTCAAGAAGAAACTTTTTCTTTCTTTTTTTTTTTTTTACATTGTTATGAAATAATTCCAGAATTTCAAGCCTTTCTTGATTTAGGTGCCAAAAGCTTAGGATTTCGCTGCTTGAGCTTTAATAGCACAGATTTCCATCCTTATTTATACTTTTCAGAAAAGAGATCCCACAGAGAGACATTCATGCCTGATTTATTTTTTAGAACAAACAAGAACTCGTGTTCATTCAATACACTCCTTCTGTTTAAATAGAAACAAAAGGTTTATTAGTCTAAAACCTTCCTCCAACACCAAATTTTAAACTATTGGAAGCATCTGTAACAGGTTTTAATGGTTTCTTTATCCTCTTTTGTTTTTCTTCTGCAACTGGATGAGATACTCCAAGCCAGAGTAGTGATCTATTATATTTATTGTACTTACACTTTTTAAAATGGCTGTCAAGTCATAATGGATTCATTACTTCTTTAACTTCACAAACACATATTTATAAAAGGAGTTTTGGAAAATATAATAAATGGTTATTAACAGAACTACACTGATAGTAAAACATCTAACTTTGAATGCCAGAAACATAATAATAAATATAAGTATGGATCAGAAGTAGCTATTTTTCTGGCCTCATGGTGAGATTTTCATACACTTGTGTAAATTATATAGGGAGTCAGTAATGTTATGACAGTGTGGTTCTTTACATTTACAGAATGAAATCAAGATTATTATTTTTTTTAATTATCACGGAAATACCAAGAGAAGTAAGAAAAAAATAATTTAAGAAAAAAGTGAACTTAAACCTGAAATCACTCAATTTTATTTATTTATTCAACACTGATGTTGGGAAACACTGCTCAGGAATGCAATTGTAAAAGCCCATGGAGCATGAAGCTCACCTTCCCAGAGAAAAACTTCCCCTCCCTTTCTATTTGCATTTAAATATTGCAAAATACCATTATACTGAGTGAGAAGATACACGCACAAGTATCAGCTTTTATTGTATAAGTACCAAGCCGGAGTACAATTTCTTCTTAAATGTTCCTAAAAATTCCTCAGTGCTAGCAAATCCTTACACTTCTCCACAGCAAACTCCTGCAATCTTCATTCCATGCTCTTGTATTCTTTATTCAGAATAAGTCAAATTGAAAGCAATTGCCATTTTGTATGTCAGATACTTTTTTGTACTGGAATTAAGACAGTGAGGAAGCAGCTTGTACCTCCACTTTGAGACTACCAGAGAGGAACTTCACCCTTAGTTTAATCTCCTGCACTGGTCTGCATGATACTGGAAAGATGCTGTAGATGGAGTTTTCTGTGCCAGAACTCCACATGGTGTCTCAGACTACTGGGAATCTTGAGCTTCAAGACTTTTGTGACTACATTCTTTTTTTCGTATTCACGTTTGTTTTGCAATTTTATAAAGCCCAATTAAATTTGAAGTATGCCAAGATCAGATGTAATTTACTACTGCACCAAGAAAACAGATGACAAGCTAATCTGAAAGAAGAGGATAATTATTTGTTAATTAATAGAAAATGTACAGGAGAATTATTTTAAATAGTGCAGAAGTGTGAGGAAACATTTACATTCCAACCCACATATATGTGGTTGAAAAGTGGGAAAGGGCACAGTCAGACCAGAACTTCTGTAGTGTTAATTCCATTAAGACAAACGGTAGGGATCGTAAAGGACAGTTGGGCTGACGGGTTTTTGACAAGGGACAGAAGGCTTCTGAAATACTCACAAAGGAACACTGGAGCAAAATCAATATCTGGGACTCTGAAGTGATTTTGGTGATTCCTGTAAAACATAATCCTTCACAGTTAGCTGTGCTGTGTTCTGTCTTGCATTATTCTTGCCAAATGCTCTCTTTCCTTTTCAAAAAATCAACTTTTTTGGACTACTTTTATAGCTCAGTTCACATTATCAGGGTTTCTGTGAGCCAGCTTCCACTTTATGGAAGAAACTATGATTTGCATATGCGTGGGCAGATATGGTATGCATGGGCATTCCTTGAGCAAGCAACATCCCCAGTAATATTAACAATTACAGTATTAGCAGTGTTTGGAATATGTATTTTTAAAAAAGAGTTACTGAGAGAAGTCAGCTTTCAAGGAGTAAGAAACTTCCTGGTGAAAAAGGAACGCATGGAAACACTACACTTGTGAAAGTGGATTACCAGCAGAAACAAAAGATAAAATACAGTACCATGTCAATATTTTCATGTGGATCAAAATATAATCGCTATTCAACTTCAAGCATTTAACTAATGCAGGGGAGGAAAGCATGCATTCGGTGTTAAAATGCTTTCTCATAATATGTTAGCATCATAGTTTTCAGTAACAGCTGTATACTGGGAAGAAATTATCTATCTCTGAAGAGGCACAAAACATTTACATTCCTTTTCTCTGATAATCATTCACCATGAGTCAGTAAATATACAAATTATAGTCACATCTAATGATGGCAACTTTTCACCTCATCTGTAAACACCATTAACCTTTTGTTGTACAGGATACTGTCTGATTCTCACAAATTTGTTGTCTCCAATTTTGAGGTATTCACTGCTGAATGTATAAAGAAAGCACTTAAAGGATATGATTTCAGACAGATAAAAAACTTGTTTCATCTAATAGCTAAAATTTGAAACATGGAGAAGATAAGGGCAGATTTGTTGTGTTTTGGTTTGGTTTTTTTTTTTCAGAGGAAAATATTATACATAATTATTTACCTGAGGTTACACTGAATTAATCAACTGCATTTAAGTAAATAATATTGCAACTCCTATCCATCATGGTTTTATGATTTCTATTATCGCTATTCTACATCATAATATTATGTAGTGCACTGGGAGTTAAAGAGTTAATGCTCCAGTTCTATGGACTGTCAATATTTCTATGTACCTGGTTCTCAGAAGAGAAGAAAAACTTCATATACCAGAAGACTTGCACTGTTGCATTTCTGTTTTCAGTTTATAAAACTGCTCCCAAGCAGACTCCCAAGACTACCCCACCTTTTACTGTTCATTTCTACAGTGTGTGCTCCCTAGCAATCTTGCCTTCAGCATTAGAGCAAGGACTTCAGTTTTGAATGACCTCTTGTTTATTTAATTCATTAGCTTCAATTCCAATTATATTGCTTATATTGTGTTATCTCGTGATCTGCTCTCATGTTTAGTAAATTAATTTCTCCCTTAGTTCATTGCTGCTGTTTTGTTTTGAGGTACATCTCCCTACTTTTTACCTTTTACCCCACTCCTGGAATGTGGGTCCATGAGGTCCCACACCCCATTAAATACAGAACTGGACCAAACCAAAAACCATAACACTACTGTAACTCTAACTTTTAGAACTGGGAGTTTCCCTTAGTAGACATTTTTCACAGAAATCACAAGTCTTCTCTGCTGGCTGACATCTTATTTGCTTAGTTACCAGGAATCTTCCTAGAACCTTTCTGCTTCAGAGAGCCCACCTAGAAAGCATGGCATGTGCTCTATATGCTCCACTCCTGTAAAAGATGGAAGTCCTGCCACCTTCAAATTAACAACCTTCTGACAACATAATCAAGATTAAGGCCAACATTTTGTTTCAACAGGATTTTTCTAGTGGCAATGCACCAGCTTTCATGAACAATAAAGGCATGAATTCAAAGTGACGTTCAGTCAGCTTGCAAGAATAAAGTATCTTAAAGTTTAACAATGGTTTTCTTGTTTTTGATGCCTTCTAGCCCTACTTTCTGCGAAGCTACACTTTTTGAGATCTACCACGTGCAGTGAACAGAAAGATAGAACTGTGACCACAAGAAAGGTTCACTCTAGAAGGGCACCTTTTGACCAGTGCTTTAAGTCCATTCTCCAGGACTTCACAGAACTACTCATCTCCACTGATTTTAAGACTGATAAAAGAGTGGTAGAGTGATCAAGGTTCAGAGCAGTTAAAAATCTGCTCTCTCTTGCATTTTTTACTTTTTTTCCTTCACTTGCAAATATTCTTGATCTCATTCAGCTTGTTTTCACTCTTTTTCCTATAAAAAATATCCACACATGTGCATTCAACAAAAAAAAAAAAATGAGGAACATATGTGTTTAGATTGAAATGAGAAGATAAAAAAAAAAGCAGAAATATGTAAAGTAGCAGTTATTGTAAGATCTACCTCATTATGTTTGCCAACTCAAAGTCTGGGAGAGCTTCCCATTTCTGTGCCCACTGGCTATTCTCCAAATAGGCAGTTTCAACACATACTCATTTGAGAGTAGCAAGTCATCCAAAAAAATGGGAGGATGATACTAAATCAGAGGATTGTATGTATGATAATTCTATCAAAAGTAATGTATCTCCAGCCCCCATGTTTCCAAGTATTTCCCCCCACTTTATGTCACTTGTTATGCTCCAAACAGGATAAATGGTGGCACATAAAGAAAGGGAGAGTATGGGGTGGAAATCACAGAAAATCATTTGTAGAAACTATTTATGTGAATCAGGTATTCTTTCCCTTCTCTCTCCTGGTCACATTGAGAGCTTTGTTTATGGGTCTATGTGCAGTGAAGGGAACATTTGCAGCCATGGAGTAAGTGCAACTGAGGACATTTTGGGGGGTAAAACATCTGGGTGCAGGGTGAGGAGCTGCTCCCCATCCTTAGAGTCTCTGCTCCCACAAGGTGCATGGCAGTTGTTAGGGAATGAAACAGATCATGTCTCTAGAGGAAAAGAGCACCCACGACAATTTTAGAGGGCTATGCCTTCTGAGGAAGCAGTTAAGTGCAAATTCTGCATCTTCTCAGTGGTGCTGGAGTGAGGGGAGGTAAAACTGACATTCAGAGAGCCCTCAAGTTTTTACATACATTAGTTCTATTGGATGCACCTCCTTGCTTGTATCTAAATATTCTTCTCTTTCTCTATACTCTTTCTGAGTATAAAGATTTATCTAGAAATTGAATTGATTAGTAAGAAAAATGAAATTTTTATTGAATTTTGCTCTAAGCACAAGCAATTTCTGCAAAGAAAAAAGAGAAAAAAACTGTTAGATCACTGTTATTACGTTCTGTAAGCAAAATAGTTCAGTTCCTTAAATCTGAAAACAGTTTTCAAAGTTAGATTAATTTTAAGAGATGTGATAAATCCAGAATTACAATGACATGTTTTATTTTAGATTAAATAAGGCATTTCCATCCAGTGATTGAATTTCTCTTTAGACTCATTTGCTTCTTTTCAGTTCAGTCTACCTCCCAGATAAGTAAGTGAATTTGCATAGAACTTGAATTCACCATGATCAGTAGGGTTAAGAAAATAATAATCATAATCATAATCATAATAAAGATTTTGCCATTGCCATGATAGTCAAAACAGAAAGGTGTGAAATGGTTTTTAGTGCTGGTAGCAGAAGAGCGGGCACAGCTCTCTTCCCTACTGGCTCCACGGTCCTATCCCAAGGACCACAACAGATGAAGTAGATCCCAGAGACCTTATTGGGTTCAGGAGCCAGGGTGGTCCATGGAGGAGTGAAAAACAGCCATCTGTCCATGCTGGTGTCATGCCTGACCCTCCTCCAGGCTGTAGCACTGAGCCCATCACTTTGTGATTGAGAGCCCCTAGTACAACTAGTCCCCTACCACATTCTTCTCACTGCAATTTTATGTTCAGTAATAAATCTCATATTTTTTAATGAGAAAATTAACAGGAGAGACAATCTAATTTCAGACATAATAAAAATAAAACTGGATGTATTAAATAAGGTGTACAAATGCTATAGGAAACTTTTTTCACAAACAATCATGACTGCACTCAAAATAATCCAATCAAAATTGCTATTGAAAAATTGCATCCCACAGATTTCCCACTTTTGAAGGTCACCTGCTCATCTGGCCTTGCCTTAATTTCTGTTGCGTTAGTTTTACAGCAGTACAAGTGAGTGGCCTTTGAAAGAGTGAATTCTCTCGTAAATTCATTTTAATATCAAGATCTGATTAAGTAGATGCAGTCAGACAAATGCAATTCTTTTCTCATTGACTTAGATAAAAGTTCATGGTGTAAAGCTATCCAAGAAAAATCTGAATCGCAACCTCTACTCACACTGTACTGCAAAGCATGTCTGATTATGCTGAAAGGGCTTGTAGATTTGGCAGAAAATGCTAGACTGCAAGCAGAATATTATGTCTAAACATGACATGTAATTTATTGCACTTTCCCATATCTCACCTACATCTATTGTCAGCTCTTTTCTTCCTTTTCGTCCGGGTTGCAATAAGGAATAAAGATGTGATAAAAGTCAAAAGGTGGAATTTTAAAGTTACAGTCTTATGCAGATGTGCTCATTTGTTAAAGCTTAGCATTTAACCACAGGCCATGACTGGAATTTATTAACTCACTAAAAAATGATAGTATTAGGTCCTCAGCCATTGTGTAGTGACTGCTTGCTTAATTATCCATGTCTAAAGAGTTAAATGGTGGCTTCTGCTGATTTGTGATTCTTCCAGCTTTCTGCTGGTGTGCAGTGCACTATGTATTAACAACACAGGTCATTGAGTACCCACTGAAAGCTCACTCTGAAAATACCTGAAGGACACATTGAACTCTTCAGAAATCTGTGTCATAATACTTAATGTGTTAACAGAATATGTGATGCATAGCAAAGGATCGGCCCAGGGTGGACATCAAAGTGCTCTGTCTTGCCAGTGAATGCTAGAGTGAAGCACTGTAATTTTATTCCAATTATACTCTTAGTGCCATGATGTCACAGCATAAATTTGTACTTTTGCATGCAACTCATGCTGGTGTGATGACAGCTCTTAAAATATAGAGTGATTGTGGGCCCGTCAGCATAAAATTATTCTAAGATGGTGCCTTTATTAGTGCTTCAATAAATGCCATTCTTCTTGTGTTCCAAGGTGGCATTTGCAAATGAGCTAATTTCTCAGCAGTAAAATAATTGTGTTGCATTTATTTTGCAAGTTGGGGGTGGAGGAAAGGGGGGGGGGAGGGGGGGAGAGGGAAGGAAGAGAAGAAAAATGCTGTTATATAAAAGGGGTTCTTTTGCCATCAAAACTACATTCTCTGTAGTTAGGCAAGTTTAAAAAAGAACACATTAACTAAATGACTGTACAATTATTTAAATGAGATTGGTGCTTTATAAAGCCACAGAGGGATATAAACACTTTTTCAAGCCATATAACTAAAGATGTGACAGCCCTCTCACAAGAAACATTTCCTGAAAGTCAAGCGCAATCTATGTTTGCTGATTGATGACAGATATTTTGGGGTTCAAAGCATATCTCTTTCAACAAATTAAATCCAAACCAGATGTCAATTAACCTACCTCATCGGGCCAAACAAATGAGAAGTTAAGAAAAGTGAAGAAGCAGATTTTAAACTCTACCTGTTTGTTTTTACTGATTGCATTCTTGAAAATAGACGGAATTCAGAGAAAATGATAAATAAATTAAATGGTAAAATCGAAGTTCTGACTAAACAGGATTGATCCATGCTGTCTGTTTCCTCAGTGTGTACTAGGAGCAACTCATTTGAGAATATTTTATGACAAAACACACTTCTTGTTGCATATTTGATGATTTACCACATTCCCTACTTAGTGCTCACAAATCAGCAGTTATTTCAGACACTAAAAATATGGAATTTTTAAATGACATTTTTTGGAAAGATCTCGCTAAATATGGTTTAAAAATCATTTTTCTGTGAGCCAAGGTACAAAGACTGATTTCTAAACCAAAAGTTCCTTTCCTTCTTCTATCCCAAGACAACGAAAACATTGTTACTAAACTTAGAATTTGTTGAGTCAATAAAATATTCTTTTCAAAAAAGTTTAATGGGGTTTGAAAATACTTCATTATAAAATCAGTTACTAGCATTTAAAAAAAAAGTATTTAACATTATCTGCTTAGTTTTACATTCGGTCTCAGTGTTTTCTTAAGCTAGAGCTACTCAGAGCACCTCTGCAGCAGGATCACAAAGAATGCTAGTTTTACTGAATACATCTTATAGAAAGAACATAATATAATCACACTGAAGAAGAAAATAGAAGCTCAGTAAGAGAAAAAATATATATTTTTTTTCTCTATTGATGTTTAATTTTACGTATAACATCAAATCCTGAATAAGTCTTGGTTAAATGAAAGCCCGCAACAGTATTTTTTTGCTATAACAGGTTATGCTTAAACACATCCAGTTATAAACTCAATAAAAAGCAAGACTGAAAGCAAGCTGACAATGTGTATCTATTGCCTAACTCCAAAAGTGGTGAAGGAATCTTTGGCACTCTATTGCAGTCAGCTAGTGTTTTTAGGTTCATTTCTGTTAGCTGTCTGCCTGCGTATCTACAGCTACATATCAAAATGAGTTACATCCAATTAATGTCTAGATACAGTAAATATAAAAGCAAACAGATCAGGAACTCACGTACTGTTTGATTAAAGTGTGAGAGGCTTTTCTGCTAAACCCACAGTAACACAAGATGTTAATGACATCTATATAAAAAATTGCACTTTAAAATTAGTGTTTCATAAAGTAGCTGAAATATTCCTGCTCCTAGTAACAGTAACTCAAATGCCTACATAGAATGCAATGATTGGCCATGAAACATTTTCTGGAAACTGATGATTTGTGACTGGCAGCTAAGACTTTGCTTGTGGTCTCAAAAACCTTTTAGAATCCCAGCTAGCAGAAGCACAATTATCAGTAAGAGTGGTCGTTTCTGTCAAATATACTGAGTAAAAATACATAGGTAACTATCGGTCATTCTGAATAAATCCATTGCCATTGCAATAACATTTACCTACAATAACATATTGCCTACACAGCATGGGAAAATGTTGATTACAGTGTAAATAACCACACTTGTAAAAATACAAAGTCACTCTAAAAATTTCTCCTGACAATCTGATGAAATAATAGGCCAGCTTTCTTCCAAACTTTTCATTTAAAGGCATCCTAGATTGTTTTTGCTGTTTTGCCTTTACATTTATTATTTTACACCTGGGTTTATGTACAGGTGTTTTAGCACCCACACTGATGAAACATCTGCATAGCAAGTGAATTGTTTTTTTTTATTGTCCAATGAAAAGATCAATGTAAGAATTAGTTCCTTAACTAGCTAAGGAGGACCTAGAGATAGGGGGAACAGGGAAATAGCGAGTTGCAAGAGGGAGAACAGCTCTCATGGGCGCTACAGTTATATTAGAGACATTTCTGATCTTATTATTCATACCCTTTCCTCAGAAAACTGCTCAAAAACAGGCAAGAGAGCATTAAGGTCATCAAAGAAACATGGGGGGGGCTTCAATCAGTGGTTTATTGCAAATAGGGAGCAAGGGACAAGGAGAGAACAAATATGTAGTGCTCATGACTGGGAAGACAGAAGTCTAGATCTACAAAATGACACATTCTGGTAAGGCAATAAAGTTAAATGGGGTACCTAACAATTGTATGTAGAGAAGTGATTAATAAATATTAATTTTTGTGTCATTTTTGTTTTTGTAACAGAGAAAATTAATAAAAATGAAAATTTTTCTTGACACTTGAAAGAAAATATGGAAAAATATTGTTCATGTAAAACATAATAGATAATCAATCCTTTGAGTTTCATTTAACCTTCCTCATTCTAACATCTTATTCACAATAAATTTCTCCTCAAATATTATTTTGAAAAACATTTGATAAGTGATAAGTGAGATCTCCTGACCTTTTCAAAAGAAGATCAAAGCAATTAAAACTATTTGTATTAATTAATATAATTGTGTGAACCTATTTTTGTTTGAGTTGAATCCAAGGTTTTTGTAAAGTAATTTGTCCTGTTGAAAATGTTACCCCACTTTAACTCATAGAAAAATAAATTTTGAGTGAACAAACACAAGACGTGCAAAGGGAGGTGCACTCCCATAATACCAGATTTAGATAATCATATTTATCAGAAAATACTGCAGTTTCACTAACATTTAAATAATTCACAAACATATGACTTTGCAATATTGAGATTCAAGTACAAATGCTCCTGAAACTTGAATTGAAGTGGGTTTACCCCCAATTCTGAAGATATTCTTAAGAAGATAGAGGCAACTATAGAGTACCATTCCTGATACAGCTACTTGCTGTAACAGAAATCATGTTTTGAAAATTTCTCTTGATTTGAAAATCTGAACATACTACTCAAGAGGAAGAGATGCTCCTGTATGTGAGAACTAAAAGGACCATGAAAGGGCATGGTGTTGAAGGGGTGGTCCTTTGAGGCCAGGGCAGGATATGTGGAAGCTTTCCTGAAGTAAAGGATTCTCTCTCTGATTTGTGACCTGAAGACTTCATGAACCAGTGATTCTGTTTTACTCTTTAATTATCTACATCAGATTTTCTTAATGGACAGCTACTGCAGAAGTCGGAAAGCTTTGCCCCAGTAGCAGGATTCTGAGAAGGCGGAGATGCTGAATGCCTTCTTTTGCTATATCTAGCAGTGTTACCCAGAGGTCAGTGCTGGGTCCAGTCTTGTCAGTTTTAATGACCAAGATGACCAGATAGAGCCCACCCTCAGCAAAGTTATTGGTGATACAAAGCAGGGAGGGGTGGCTGTCATAGCAGCAGGCTGTACTGCCACTCAACAGGACCTGGACAGTCTGAAGCATTGGGTAGAGAGAAATCTGATGAGGTTCAACAAGAGCAAATATAGGATCCTCCACCTGGAGAGGATGTTTAGAGGATTAGTTTAGAGGATGACATGTTGGAAAGGAGCTCTGCAAAAAAGGACCCAGATGTTCTAGTGAACAACGGATTGGCCGTGAACCAGCAGTGTGGCCTAGAATGCCAATGATCTCCTGGGGTGCATTAAAACCAGCATGACTAGCAGGTCAAGTAAGGCAGTTTCCCCCCAGTACTCTGCCCTACTAAGTCCACATTTAGAATACTATGCCCAGTTCTGGGCTCCCCAGTTAAAAAGAAGACCAGGATCTCTTAGCAGGAGCCCAGAGAAGGGCAACAAGGATGATAAAGAGTCTGGAGCATACCCCAGATGAGGAAAGAGTGAGTAACATGGGGCTGTTCAGTGAAGACCAAAAAATTAATCCTTATCAATATCTAAAGAAGCAATTGGTGATGTCAGATTCTTTTCAGTAATGTGCAGTGATAGTGCAAGGAGCAACGGCCAAAAACTGGAACAAAGCAAGTTCCACAAAAATATGCAGATGAGCTTCTTTACAGTGATGGTGACTGAGCACTAGAACAGGCTACCCAGAGAAGTTGTGGACTCTCGTTCTCTGGAGATATTCAAGACCCTTTTGGACATCTATCTGTGTGACTTACTGTAGGTAACCTGCTTTATCAGGGGGTTTAACTTGATGATCTCTAAAGGTTCCTTCCAAATCCTGCAATTATGTGATTATGTGACGCTCAGTCTGCCACCAGAGGAAAATTTAAGGACCATGTCCCTCAAAGTCAAAACAGAAAATGGTCACTGAGAAAAAAAAAATAGAGCCAAAAGGCCACTGAGACAAAATACGTGATTTCTCATATCCAGACTAAGTACTTCTGCCACCTGACTTATTATCTTAGCCATAGAAGGCAGAGATGCTCCTTTGGCAGAGTTATACTAAAAAATAATCATGACTTTGGTAATATACTATGCCATCTTCTTATAGCTTGATTTTTAAAATGCAGATCATTCATAAATACTATCAGAAGAAATATGATCTACAGATAGTGATAATTTGCAGCGTAAAATGATCCCCATCAATTCAGATTTTTGGAGCACACACTAAAATAGACAAAATGCAGACATCAATGTGCAAAAATGTAGTTGAAGAAGTGAGGATCAGCAGCAGGCAGTGACAAACCTGGCTACTAAATTGCTAGTGGAAGCCTTAAATCTGCTATCTCCAAATGCACTCCAGTCCTGTATATGAAGCACTTTTCTTTTTCTAGCTATTAAATGCCCTTTTTCTTCTTTTCAAATTCCTCCTAGCACGTACCTCTTTGCGCAGTTTTTGCTCCTTAATTTAAATCATGAATAATAATATTTACATATTGCCTTTCCTGAACTGTTGTCCTGTGTTTTGCTGTGAATTTCTCATATCTCATTTTGGCCATAAGCTTTTCAGAGAGAGCATTCATCTTGTAAATTTATGGTGCTGCATGTGTGTTTAATGCTAATAATGTGCAGTGACAGGGCAGGGCAGATTCATAAGCAATGCCCTGAAAAAGAGGCGGCTATTGAATTCACAATCTGGCATTTCATTTTCACAAGAGAGGAAAAAGCTGTCATCCCAGAATGGGGGAATCCGCTACAAAAGGAGCATTTTTTTTTCACTAATAGTTATCAAGAATTCATATACTCCACTGTATTATCGCTTCCATGTAGTAGTGACTTCTTCCTAATTTTACTCATACCGTAAAGCTTTAAGTCTGCTTGATAAAGTCCATTAGATCACATCTATTTTTTAAAACTTTCCCAAATAAAAATGGAATTAGACCAAAGGCATTTGAACGTAGTACCCACACATTCCTGCCCATCAAAATTTGTAGTACAAGGAAATAAAACAAGTTGGTTTATAAAGTAAGGCAGACACGTATCTCAGAGACACTTAAGAAAGAGCATCTGAGTCACAAAAGAGGGGAAAAAGGAAGCAGATTTCTGAGTACACTGAATGAAAATGCTTGGAAGCTGTAGTGTTGAAAGAGAAATGAAAGACAGAAAGGAACTTGTACAAAAATTAATATGTTTACAGAACTGTTGGGGGCCAAAATACAATTTTTGAAGAGCCTGTTTAATTTAAGTTCCACTCTTACTTCTCCAGGATACTAATTTAAGTTCCAGTCTCACTTCTCCAGGATACTTTCACTCATTTTCAGCAGGAACAGCTGTTCCAGGCTGCTCCATCTACTAAAGGAAATCCAATAATTCACTTAAAGGTACAAGGGAACCTCACTGAGTGTGCTCAGGATGCTTCTTAAATGCATTAGCAAGAGGTAACATTAAAAATTAACAACTCTTAGAAGAAAAAAAAAAGAAGAAGAAGAAGAAGAAAACAACTGATAGAATTTACAGGGAAGATCTGTGACAGGCATAAAAACTATCCTGAAAATATACACCCTGTTAATCAGGGTTTCTTGCTCCTGCAGAAGCACTTCCAGACTTGTTTACTGGTTTCTAGAGGCAGCAGGTACAGCAGTATTCACATCTACAACAGAGGCATGGCTTCCTCCAGCTTCTCTCTACTACCACAGAATGTCATCTCCATGAAGCTCCTCAAAGGGCTCCAGATGTAGACCTTATGGGATGCCTTCTTAAGATGCACTTCTTTCAGCACAGTTCCCTAATTGCAGCATAGCAGGAACCTCGGGATGGAGTTTGCTGGTGTACTAGACTGTGATAGTTATATTGCACATCATGTCTGTGATAGTATCTAGGATTATTTTTTAATTTATTTTCATTCCTTTACACTCTGCTAGTAGTCTGTTTCCTGGAGCAATCAAGTTATCAACAACTAAAATTTCTGTACTATAGCAGACCTGTCCAAACCACATCCTGCACACTGCATGCAGCCCAGAGCTCACCCTGCAGCCATCACCTACCCCACACCATCAAGCTAACAACAACAACAACAAAAAAGTAAAAGATAAAAAGAAAAAAAATCTATAGAAATAAATAAGATATAGAAGCAAAATAAGAATGTATCAGGATTGCTGAGGTAAAGGAAATAATTTTTGTATTTCTCCCAACATTTTCATATTCTGTAACATATTCCTTCAGACTGTAGTAATCACATACTAAAATTTAAAAATGTAACTCTTCTACTATTACCTCCATGAATGGTGGCTGGTACAAGGAAATTTCATTCTTGGCTCTGTCTTGGACGTCACAGTAATAGAGACTGAATATGTGTGTTAGATAATCACTTTTTCAGCCTTCCTCCACTTAGAATATATCCTTTATGTAACATATAAAGTATATTGTAGCCCCCGTGGTGTAAGAGGACATAAGAACTATTTGGTTTCAATGTATGTTCTTCAAAAAGTACATGTATTTCTAAAGACTGGCATAATTAAACAATTAAGAAGACATCCCAGCTTATCAGTCAAATTCAGTATGGTGTTATACATCCCCAAAAGCAACTTTTTATATCCCATGAACATTTATTCATAGATAGAATCATGCAATCAGAGAGTAGTTAGAGTTAGGAGGTATCTTAAGGAACACCCAGTTTCCACCCCCTTGCCATAGACAGCACTTCCACACACTAAAACAAGTTGCCCAGGGCCTCACCCCAACTGTCCTTAAACACTTCCTAATAAACTGCCCCTCTCCATCCTTCTTGTAGACCTTCTTTAGATACTGAAAGGCCACACTGAGGTCTCCCCAGGGTCTTCACCAGGCTAAACAAGTCCAGTTCCTTCAATCTGTCTTTATAGAAGAAATGCTACAGCTCTTAAATCAGCCTTGTAGACCTTCTGTGGACCCACTCTATCAGGTCTGTGTTCATCTTATGCTGGGTGCCCAAGATCCAAATTTTAGAGCTTCTCATCAATCAATAGCGCAAGTCTTTCTCCTTCTCCACAGGATCTTCCTCCACCCATTCTTTGCCCCACCTGTTTTTGTGCTTGAGATTGCCTGACCTAGATGCAGGACCTTGCACATAACTAAAGCAACTTGACTGAAGATATCTGCAGATGCTATGTTGAGGCCACATAGGCTTTGGCTTCAAAAATCTAACTCTGACACAGAAAAAGCTGTTAGAGTTAGGAGCAAGTGGGGAGCAAGTACTGTGCAAGGAACAGTTTTTGTTTTCTAGATCACTGTAACCCACCTGTACCACGTTCTACATTTAGCAGTTCAGCATGAACATAGTTAAAGAATGAAGTAAGAAAGAGTGAATCTCTTTGTCAGAAGTCATAGAAGATGCATACTTCAAAAGGAACCATCAATCTTTCAATAGCTGAGAGTTTAGAGGGCCATTGAAATGCTTTGTGAGCAGTAAAAATGCAGCAGGTAGTACAAAGGGTGTTGGACAAAACCCTGTTTGTAAGACAAGTCTCTAAAAGATGGAATGCTTAAAGGCATGTTTTAGATCCTGTTTAGGAGCTGCACTAGAAGAAGTCTGCAGCACTGGCCAAGAGAGGTTTGTGGCCTCAAGTATAAATGAAGCAAAAGGCTCTTGACATCCTAACTCTCTTCATTTGAAGAATAAATGGAATTAAAAGGGCTGAGGTTTAGTACATGTGACAACTATAGGCATTTTTACTGCTGAAAATTCTGTATGAAAATTTTATGACCCTATTCACACTAAAGGGCTTTTTTTCAAGGCTGTGGGCTAGAAATTAACCACAGAGTTTCAGTTAATATCAGTGGCAGCTGAGCAGCTGCTACTAATTTCCAGTTAGTTTTCAGTAAGAGTTCCTTCCACTGTAGCCACTTCCATCTGCAGGAAACCACAGAGCAAAGCAGTTCCTTTTCAACTCAATAGAGCAGGAAATTCTGATTTGTTTTCCACTTCTCATGGAGCAGACTTCCCTTGGAAAGTTAAAAAAGGAGCAAAGAGTCCTTAGCACTTTTTTTTTTTTTCTTGCTTAGATTAAGATTATTACATAGCCTAGAGAATGTTGTTTCTGAAAGGCTTTCAAAGATAAACCAGCACAGTGTAGATTCAGTAACAGATAGTCCTCTTAATAACACAAATCCAAAATGGAAGATGCGGCCAATGTACTCTGCTCCAACTCACCACGATGACAGAGTTTGTACTACTTCTTCCTTCTGACATTTCTACCTCTCCATATCACAGCAGCTTCTTA
Source organism: Oreortyx pictus (assembly GCA_036925125.1). Classification (NCBI taxonomy): domain Eukaryota; kingdom Metazoa; phylum Chordata; class Aves; order Galliformes; family Odontophoridae; genus Oreortyx; species Oreortyx pictus. The sequence continues at coordinate 65,984,612 of JAUPFR010000004.1, read as the reverse complement.
TGTATTTTTCCTTTGGGAATAGCTTCTCTCCTTTTTATGAAAAGTAGCCTTTTAAAATGACATCTTTTTTTCCTCCACATCTTCCTCTTGGAAATGTATTCTGGCATTTTTATTTAAATGCCATAATGTATAGATAGAGAAACATGATGGATCAGTTGCCCTATGACTAAAATTATCAAAGCAATAGCAATATCAATAAGTAATAGCAAGAACAATAATTTGTTACCCCTAAATATCAGAAATGAAGATTCTCCTTGCAACAGAAACAGATAGGAGTTACTATTATTGTTCTACCATTGAGAAACCTATTCTAAACATTGGAGGAATCCATTATACCATTTCAAGCCAGTACAGATGTACAGGGCCATCACTGCCATTAGAAAATGAATATATATGTGAGCAGGTGTTTTGCTGCAATCATATAATCATGAAATCGTAGAATCATAGACTGTCTTGGTCTGGAATGGCTGGGATTGGAAGGGACCTTGAAGGTCATTTAATTCCAGCTCTTCTGCCATGAGCAGGGTTGCCACCCACCAGATCAGACAGCCAATGGCTCAGTTCAAACTCGTCTTGAGTACCTCCAGGGATGGAGCATCTGCAGTTCCACTGGGTATCTTATTCCAGTACTGTATCACCTTCATCATTAGGAACTTCTTCCTTATATCCAATCTGATTCTCCCTTCTTCTAGGTTAAAATCATTTCCCCTTGTCCTACCACTGTTTCTCTTGTAAAAAGTTGGTCTCCTTCCTGCCAAAAGCTCTCTTTAAATACTGGAAGGCCAGAAGAAGTTCTTGCCAGGTCCTTCTATTCTCCAAACAAGCCTGGCTCCCTCAGCCTTTCTTTATAGAAGAGGTTCCCCAGCCCTTAGGTCAGCCATGTACCCCTACTCTGGACATGTGAATTTCTCCCTTGTAATCCATCTGTGGATGATGTGCATTTAGTTAGAATATGTAGGTTGCATTTTTTGTACAATGTTATTTTATCCAGGGCTTTTGCTTTCTCTTTGTTTGGGGTTTGGTGTATTTTAGGGATTTTTTTTTCCTCACTCTTTTTATTTTTTTTCTTTCTGAAAGAAACAGTTCAGAAATGAAATTGTAAAATTAAAATGTTTTTGAGGTCTTCTCAGTTCTTTTCTCTAGAGCAGACAAAAATGTGTCCAGTGCTGCAAGATGCCTGTAGTTAGAAACTGACCCTGTCAGATTTTCCTAAGAAAAATGAGAATGTGTAAATGTAGATATCATTTGCAAAATACTAAGAAGCAGATGAATTTAAAAAATTGTAATTCTAATCTCATTAATATGTCAGCAACCTCACTGTGTGCTGTCCTTTCTAGCTCCAGAATTATTTTCACAGATGTTGCAATGAAAGTTCTACATAGAATTTACAAAGTAAGAGTCGTGATTTCAGTAATTCCTCTTCTGAGTTAATGCAGTAAATAAACTAGAACATGAGTACTTAGAACATTACATCATAGTTTCACATTAGGCAGAGAGAAACTTTAAATTTTTTTCAGACTCATGACGTTATTTTTTTGCTTGAATACACTGTAGAAAAATTAAAATATTTACTTAAATCTATGGTCAAGGCTAAAGAGATAATAAGTATACTTGGAGTAAATTGGGATGAGAAGTTGCTATCAAAGTAAAAAATAAAAATAAGTATATGCTCATGTAATTATGAGTAATCAAGAACATTTTTAACAGGATGCTATCCCTTAGTAGAGATACAGTGAATTCAAGTGTCTGTTATAGAAAGCTTGTAATGTTTTAAAATAAGACATTTTACTTTTCTTCTTCAGTAGACAAAAGCACACATACTCTGACACAAAGCAGGTAACAGTATAGAATTAACTTACCAAAGGTAAGAAGACCAAGAAATTTACTTTGTTATTTGTAATTATGTGAGTGCTTATGGAGTCATAGGAGAAAAAAGGGGGCATTATGAGTAGAGTAGGATCTCATATCATGTTTATATTTTCCCTGTTATTTTTAGTATTTAATTTCTCCATAGTTTACTAGTTTATATTTTTAACATAAGATATAAATCCATGAGCTCGTCACAGGAATAAGATTGCACCATTGTAAGTCTCTGGAAAAGATGACTTACAAAACTCATATTAACAACTATTTGAAAGTAATGTTGAACTGAGCACTGAAATTTTTCCTGAAGCCCTGCCCACATAATTCCAATGTGTCCATAGGAAATAGAATCATACTTCTCATCTCACTAATATGATGCCATGGGGATCTATTCAGCACCAAAAACCTGGTTTACTTATGGAGGAACTGAACATTATAATAAAGAATATAATGCTACACCAGTTTAAACTACTGCCATTTATCAGATATAATAAACTTCTGCCTGAAGGTAAGTTTCCCATTCAGAAGAGCTTTGCTGTTAGTAAACTTGCTCCAGTTAGAACCTGATGTCATAGCATAACAAATATTGAGCCATGGATTCAAAATGAAGACTTCAGGTCCACTCTACCAGTGATTATGTCTGTGTGCTGCCACACCACCACTGAAAGAGGCCTGCTCACCTTCACAGTCTGCTCATCAAGGGTAAGTGAACATCAGTTTCAAACTATCTGGAAATTAAGTTTCCCTTGTGGCAGAGTGGATTGCATCTGGAGTTATCCTCATGCTTGGACTGGAACTGTGGAAGTCAAGTCTCAGTGAAGCAATGACTCTATCCTGTAATTTCCCACAAACACTCATACACTTACTTTATTCTGTTTTAGTGGAGGAGTTATTATTGAATTCTGCCATCTCCCACTATTATCAGCTCGCCGCTGGAGTATTTCACTAAACCATCTTAATTGCTAAAAGCTTGCATTTTGGTCTCTCATAAATACTGAGTAAAATCAATTTATTGTCAGGTAACAGCAGCAATGTTCCCAGAAAGAAAAATAAATATTTAATTCTGAAAAATGTTAATTCCTTCAGCCTTCAATTGGAAGATTAATAATCAAAATTTTAATTTACTCCCCCTTCTTTTCCAAAAAACGTTAAAGACAGGTTAACTTGTCAAGAGCAGAGCAGTATCACTACCAATCCAGCTGAGACGGAGGTTGTATATTCTCATTATCACCCTAATTGGTATCTGGAATCTGTTCAGAAATTCTGATTCACTTGGTAACAGAAGATTATGGCTGAATTTGGAGTTCTTTGTGGTCTGCAGAGGCTTGTGAAATTCAAATATAAAAACTGTCAGTTATTCATTTCACAAAACATCCCACCTTATACTAATCCAAAGGAACATGAACAAGTGCTTGAGGGGATGAAAATCCACAGTATGTTTTGGTAGCTAGCCACTTACATTACCATTCTTACACAGAATCTCTCTCTGAGTTTCTAAAGTAACCTAGGAGGTATCAGGACTCAGTTCTTATCAGACTTTCAGCACCCAAAAAAAAAAAAAAAATAGTGAGCCAGAAACATCTACTATTTATGAATTATTAATGCTAGCATCCTTTATTTTTTCCTTTTTTCCTCAGTTTTGCTTTTGTGTGTGTGTTTGCCTGAGTAATTCAATAGACTGATAGAGACATGAATAGATATGCTAACCAGAACCAAGGCTAACCTTTAAAGTTTGTTGAAGCTGTCACTTTCAGTGAAATACTTTCATTTTTCTTCTCCTGAACTGGAATACAAACCTTATTTGTACAATTGATGCCAGCAGGGATGCCCTCAGGAATTAGTTTTTCAGATTTTTTTAATGCAAAAAACAGGTTCAGAAAAGGTGTCAGTTTTACAATCCACATTTACAGTCCCTGTCACAGGAACAAGTTCATGTTGTGCCAGTAGCTTCTCTCAGTTCTCATTACAGTTGTTGTCATCCAAAATGGAGTGTAGGGTTTAGAATATCTTGTGGTCTCTCTGAAACAGCAGAATCTGAAGGGGGAGAAGAAGACAGAGAGGGGCTAGGGAGGAGGTTGAGATTTGAGATGCAGCACCAACATTTGTGTTGGAAGTGGAAGGAGCATTTCCTCAATTCAAGCAGACATTAGAAAATTACAAGAGCTGCTCCAGAAGTAATGCCTTTTATTTTATGTCGTTGGCCCAGGTCAGATATTGGTGACATGGCAGTTGAGACTGAACCTTACCACCAGTATCCTCTTATATGCCATGCTACAGATGGCAGCAGACAAGCAGTCTGTCACAATGGTGTCTGACGTGGAAGTTCGTATGAAGCAAAGGTGTGTCAGTGAATTCCTTCATGAGGGAGAACTGGCACTCGCCAACATACATTGATACTTGTTTCCAACATAGTAGATCACGATCTATGCTGACTGCAGTTGACACCAGGACTTGTTTTATGGGAACTAAGACATGGATAACACCATCTAGGATTTCTTGAGATACTTAGTTGTTACGTTAATCCTGCTTTCTTTTGTTTCAGTTTTTAATGAATATGATTTAATCTACTCTAACATCTAAAAGTATATTACTGGATCAGATAATTGATTTATATTATTTTTCAGGCCATTATCCTTTATTGTTCCTTAATTTTATTTTCTTCTTTTATGCTGAGGAAATGTATATATACTTTACATATATAATTTCAATAACTCCTCCAAAAGACAACACTTTTTATAATAATTTTCTAAGCATTTCATGCTCGAGGCCAATTTTATCTCTCAACTATGTCACTAATGTTTCCAGGGAACAAATGATAACATATGTTATGGTCTTTCACCCAAATGATTGGGTGAAAAAATAAGATAGATATAAGATTCTACAGATTCTAGACTATCCAGAATATCCAGAAAAGTCTATACAAATCCTTCATGCCCCTGGTAAATAAGAAGATGAGTATGGAACTGAGGGAAAAAACTAAGAGTTATCACAATACAACTTAGATTTGTTCACTGGTAGCATGGTTAAAAAGGAATGATAACAATTTTTTTTATCCATACCAGTTCTTAGCACAAAAGGAACTGATAATAATACATAAGGTGGGGAGGTTGGGCAGAGACAGAAAGATGACTTGACTAAGACTGCACACAGGACAGTTGCAAAGTCAGAAACATAGTGAACAAGGTTGAAATCAAACTTTCCCACTGCAACTAAACTGAACCACTATTCCAGACAGTCAGGCAAGAAACATATTTAAAGACGTCCAACTGCTCTTTCCAATGAAAAGTATAAAAGTTATGCATTTCCTTTATGAAAATATAAATGTAAAATCTTGTGAAATTGTTAAGATCTAAAATTAGAAACCAGAATCATAGAATCATAGAATCACAAAGTTGGAAAGGACCTACAAGGTCATCTAGTCCAACAGTCCGCCCATTACCATTGCTACCACAAGCTACCAAACCGTATATCGGAGCTCCTCATCCAGATGCCTCTTGAACACTGCCAGGGATGGTGACTTCACCACCTCCCTGGGCTGGCCATTCCAGGGTCTGATCACTCTCAGAGAGAAAAAAATTTTGTCTAATCTAAACCTCCACTGGTACAAGCTGTGGCCATTTCCTCAGGTTCAGTTTGTTGCCTGAGAGAAGAAGTGAAACCCCTCCTCATCACAGCCTCCCTTCAGGAAGTTGTAGAGTGCAATGAGCTCTCCCCTGAGCCTCCTCTTCTCCAGACTAAACAATTCCAGCTCCCTCAGCCTCCACTTGTGCTCCAGACCCCTCGCCAGTTTCATTACCTTTACCTAGACATGTTCCAGGGGCTCAATGTCTTTCCTGTACTGAGGAGCCCAAAACCGAACACAGTACTCAAGGTGAGGTCACACCAGTGCTGAGTGCAGGGAGTTGATTACCTCCCTGCTCCTGGTGGTCACACTATTGCTAATACAGTGCAGGATGCCATTGGTCACCTTGGCCTCCCAGGCACACAGTCAGCTCATATTCAGCCAAGCATCAACCAATACCCCCAGGTCCTTTTCCTCTTCACAGTCACTCATCCCAAGCCTATAGCACTGCATGGGGTTATTATAGCCAGAGTGCAGGACCCGACACACTCAGCCCTGTTGAACCTCATCCTATTCACCTCAGCTCAGTCCAGCTTATCTAGATCGATCTGGAAGGCCTCTTTACCCCCAGGCAGATTGACACCACCTCCCAGCTGGCTATCATCTTCAAACTTACTGAGGGTATATTCAATCCCCTCATCCAGGTCATCAATAATGATATTAAACAAGATGGGTCCCAGTACTGATCCCTGGGGGACACCACTTGTAACGGATTGCCAGCTGGACTTCATTAACCACTACCCACTGGTCATGGCCCTCTAAGTAGCTCCTTATCCAAAGAGGGGTGTACCTGTCCAGGCCACAGGCAGCCAGTTTCCACCCTGGAGAATACTGTGGGAGACTGTGTAAAAGGCTTTGCTGAAATCTAGGTAGACTACATCAACAGCCTTTCCCTTGTCTACCAGACGGGTCACCCAGTCATAGAAGGAGATAAGGTTGGTCAAGCATGACCTCCCTTTCATGGGCTTGTGACAGTCCAGATGGAGAAGGAGCTCTCTAACTGTCTTCACCTGAATCACCAGGGGTGTATACTGCATAGCATCCAAGACTTCCAGATCAGGACATAATGTGCCCTGAGGATAACTGATCTGCCTATTAAAAGCAGATGTAAAGAAGGCATTGAGGACCTCAGCCTTCTCCTTATCCTCAGTGGTCACATTCCCTACTGCATCAAGTGAAGGATGGAAATTCTCCTTGATTGTTCTCTTACAACTGAGATATTTTTAAAAGGATTTCTTATTCTCTTTTACTGCAGGGGCTGATCTGTGCTCAAGCTGGGCTTTTTCCTTCCTAACTTCCTCCCTGCATACCTTAGCAACTTCCTTGTAATCTCCCCAAGTAGATCATGCATTATATTTCCAAGATATATCAGGGAACTTGAAGTCTCCCATGAGAATGACTGCTAGCCCTGGCACTGGTAGGCCTTCCCTCTAATTCTTACCCACAAACACTCAGCTTTATCATTCCCAACCCCAAGCTCTTCAACATCAAAAGAGTCTTTAATATAAAAGGCCATATCACCTCCCTTCCCTCCTAGTCTATCCTTTCTGAAGAGCTTGTAGCCATCCATTACTTCACTCCAGTCATGGGAGTGGTCCCATCATGTTTCCATAATGGCAACTAGGTCATATTTAGCCTGCTGCACAGTCACTTCCAGCTTCTTCTACTTGTTGCCCATACTGCGTGCATTGGTGTAGATGCACTTCAGCCAAGTCATCTGCCTCACCCCCAGCACAAGCACTGTTCCCTTAGCCTCATCTCTTTTAAGCACTGTTTTGTCCCTTTCCCCCGTTGTAGCTAATTTGAAGCTTTTTTGACAAGCTCTGCTAGCTCCTGTGCTAGGATTCATTGCCCCCTTTGAGATAGGTGGGTCCTATGGATGGACAACAGGCCAGAGGGCAAGTAAAGTGCCTCATGATCAAAGAACCCAAAGTTCAACACCAGCTTCTGAGCCAATTATTCATTACTCGTGCTTTCCAAGCCCACTCTGTGTCCCTCACTGCCCCTGACGGTATAAAAAAATGATTACTTGAGTTCCCACTGCTTGAACTAGATACCCTAAACCCCTGAAATTTCTTTGCATAGTTCATAGGCTTCTCTGTGCAATTTCATCACTGTGCACCTGAACTAAGAGTAATGGAAAATAATCAGTGGACCTAACCAAGTTTGGGAGTTTCCTGGTTATGTCCCTGACCCGGGCCCCAGAAAGGCTGCACAAGTGTGATGGCTCAGGTCTGGTCTGCATATGGGGCCTTCTGTTCCTCTGAGAAGGGAGTCACCCACCATAACCACCTTTCTTTCTTTCCTGACAGAGGCAGTCTCAAGGTGTGGGGGTTATCACCTCACTTTAGGCTCCCTCCTAGTCAGATCCTTCATCACCTCCCCACTCACCTCCACTTTGATTTCCAGCATCTCAAACCTGTTGCTTAGAGGGAGCTGGGGAAGTGGAACAGGCAGGAAGGGGGTACTCCTGTGATGCCAAGCTGGGACTCTCCTCCAACCCTCCTCATCAGTCATCTCTGTCTGACTGACAGGACAGGGGGTCAACCACTTTTCTTGGAGTATCTCCCTGGCACCCTTCCCTCTGGCATGCCAGTGTGTCACTCCACCAATCAGTCTCCTGCTCACACTCCTGATGGTCCTTTGTCTCTGCACCTCCTCCTTGAACTCCACCACCAGGCTGAGCAGCTCATCTACCTTCTCAAACCTCACAAAGGTGGAATCCCTGCCACCCTCCCCAGGCAGTAGCAGGCTCAGGCACTCCCTGCTGGGTAGGCCCTCCGTCTGGGTCACCACAGTCTTCTTGGAGTAAGCCTGCTGTCTGGTGGAGACCATGTTTAGTCTCAGAGACTGTCAAGAGGAAAGCTGGTCTCCTGAGCAAAGAGGAACAATATTTACACACTTAGCACTTGACCCACCTCCCTCACCAGCAGCTGCAGCACCATATAGGCAGAAGTTGCTACTCTAAGTTAAGCAAGATAAAATACTGCATCACATTCCTATTCATAAGGAAGTGTTAACTGTTTGTAGTACAAATTTATATCAATTACAGGAACTTTGTTTTGCAGTGAGGAACTCATATTTCATAGATCTGTGTTTCACCTATTTGCAAATCTTATGATTTTTACAATAACCATTACATGTTCACAGTTTATTTTGAAGAACCTATACTTACAGTCAAATCTCTAAGATCATTGCAGATTTTCTAACACAACTTGAACTCTTGATCCATCAGAGACCATTCAAAACTATAAGAGTAAAGAAATAGGAAATCGTGAGATGACTTAAGAGCCGTGGAGTCATAACATTGCTACTTTTGTGTAGTGTTACAAATTGAAATAAGTATGTGTAAGGTTCATGTATTCTCTCTACTGTCCTGACACATTCTTGGAAGTCTGTAGAGAATTATGATCAACAAAGAGAAAATTTGAACAGTAACATAAATGCTAGCCTAACATGGAATAATTTCCTCTGTTCTAGAGAATTTACACAAGACCATCTCAGTGAGGAAAAAGTTGAGAATGTGTTTGTCAGGAGTGAGTAATCCCTTTTTACTTTCCTTTTCTCTGTCCTTCTTTGTGTACGTCTGATAGGGTATACTAGATTTTGGTTTCTCATCTCCAAGGAAGCACTGAACCTTGGGAGATGTCCTCCTGCTAGGGTCTTATTGAATGGAAATTAAAGAGTTCATCTCAGTCATTCGTGTCCAGGAAGTTATGTTCACTCAGAATCTTCTGAAACAGAAATTGCTCGTTGACTATGCATAGTTATGAGCAATAATTTTCAGACTCCACAGTAATCTTCTCTTACCTGTTCCAGATGGGTACACAATATTGGAACACCATGGCTGTAATACAGAATTTGCAAGGTTTGTAAATCATCATAAAACTCTACATATATTTAGTTCTATGAAAATACATAGCATTAAAGGAGAGGTAATGTATAAATAAATACATTACACCTAAACTCCATCACAGCTCTGAGACTTCACGGAGTAGGTCACAGAAATCAGAGAATGTTTGAAATTAGAGGAAACTGCCTATTCACTCATCTTTAGTGTTAATGCTGAAATTTCTTATTTTAATTTCAAAACAAATTATGTTATTTTGATCATGCTGGCATAAACATTGCTATTAAAAAAAAAGTAATTAGTTTATAAAAATCACAGAATTAAGATCTCTAATTACATATATGTTCTCCTCCATGTGTTACACAGTATGATTTGCTAACATTTATATCAGATATCACAACTGTATTTCCAATTGTCATGGCATGGATGCTATAATAAAGCAGATGAGGTTCAAGAATGAAAATAACTCCAGGAACAGAACAAAAGCTGAACCAGATTTTTTTTTCCGTGCCCCCAAATCTATGACTTCACAATCCTTTTCTTAATGAAACCTTTCACTGCCTGAAGTACGAAGTCATAGAAAAGGTGGAACAAGTCTACGGATTAAAAGAAAACCTACGGATAATTTTTGTAAGGAGAGTTGAATTGCAAGAGGAGAGATTCACTTGGTCCTTAAATGAAGAATGTGAAGAAAATCCTTGAATCAGAGAATTATAGGACAGCCTAGGTTGGAACGGACCTTATAGATAAACTGGTTTCAAAATCTCTGCTGTAAGCAGGGTTGCCAAACCACTTAATCAGGAACTATATCGTGTTGCCCAGGATTCAGTCTAACCTGGTCTTGAACACCTCCAGGGTTAGGGCATCCACAATTTCTATGGGCAGTCTGTTCCACTGCCCCATCACCCTCTGAGAAAACAATTTCCCCTGATTTCTAACCTGAATTTCCCCTCTTTTAGTTTAAAACTGTTTCCTCTTATCACTATCAGACCACATTTTTAATCTGTCTGCTATTTAGTCTGTTTCCTTCCTGGTTTTAAGCTTTTTTAAGAACTGGACTTTAAGTCTCTGAAGTGTGTCCAGAGAAGGGAAGCAAAACTGGTGAGGGGTCTAGAGCATAAGTCTTATGAGGAGGGGACGAGGGAACTGGGATTGTTTATTTTGGAGAAGTGAAGGCTCAGTGGAGACCTTATCACTCTGTGCAACCATCTGAAAGGAGGTGGTGGCAAGGTGGGATTCAGCCTCTTCTGTTGTGTAACTACTGATAGAATGAGGTGGGACGGACTCAAGTTGAACCAGGCGAGATTCAGGTTGGATATTAGGAAAAATTTATTCGGAAGAGCGGTCAGGTACTGGAACAGGTTGCACAGGGAGGTGGTTAAGTCACTGTTTCTGGTGGTGTTCAAGAAGCCTTTAGGTATTGTACTGAGGGATGTGGTTTAGTGGTGAAATATTGGTGGTAGGTGGACAGTTGGACTGGATGATCTTGGATGCTTGAATCTTTTCCAAACTTGATGAATGTATGATTCTATGATTCTCTTGCTCTGCTGTCCGCCACTCTTTTGATGCAGCCCAGGATGTTGGCTCACATCCAGCTTTTCATCCACTAGGACCCCCAAGTCCTTGTCAGCAGTGCTGCTCTCAATGAGGTCTTCTCTCAGTCTGTACACTTTATCTAGGATTGCCCCAACCCAGGAGTAACATTTCGTACTAGGCCTTCTTGAATTTCATTAGGATTTCATGGACTCATTTTCTAATTTGTCCAGGCATCCATAACTTTTCAAATATCATGGAGGGGTGTCATGCAATTACATCAACCAGTTTCTTCAGAACCCAGGGATGCATGTTGTCTGGGCCCAGAGCCTTGTACAAGTTCAGTTTCATGATGTAGTCTTGAACTTTCTCCTCCAATACCCACCCTAAGTTACAGGGGCATGAGAAAATTGAGAATCCTGACTGTTGTTGAAGACTGAGGTAAAGAACTTGCTAAGTATCTCAGCCTTCTCCATGTTCATTGCTGCCAGTTCTCCCATTTCATTTATCAGATGGGGTACACTCTTTTTGACCACTCTCTTTTGACCAAGGAGACTGTATAATCTCATGTTATTTTTCGTATACCTTGCCAAATGCAGTTTCACCTGCTGTTGTCTTTCCTGATCGCAACTCTGAATGTCCAGACAGCATCCATGTATTCTCAGACAACACATTCTTGCTTCCACTGGTTGCATACTTCCCTCTTCTTCCTCAGTACACGCTGCATAAAACTAAAATAAAAAGGAATCGATGACAGTACAGATCCCTTTACATATGAATATACTACTATGCACTATATACATTAATGCATATTATGCCATTCTTAGACCTAGAAATATAAGGAAAAAATTGCACAATCTAATGAATGAAAAATACATAGATTCACTTCTAATGATCCTAATGGATTTATCTGTAGAAATATCCTAGTGAACTAGTAAATTGCAATAAAACACTGCCTACAAGATTGGCATAATTTATATATATTTCACTTCTTATATTATCCTTTTCATGTTTCTTTTTCACAAGGCAAAAAGAAACTGAATGTACAGAGATTAATTTAGGCAACAATTATGACAATTCAAAATTGTTCTAGCACCTATTAAGGTTCATTGTTCTGTAGAAATTTTAATGATACATTCCTAAGTGAATAAAAGCAGAAGATGATTAGTAATAAAATTGTTTCTACATATGCTGACAGTACTGCTGAGAGTAATTATACATTTCTAGGGCAACCTGTTTGGAGTTTACTCCATAATTTTATGTAAATTTGGAATAACTTCAGTTTTTCAAGTTAAATGCTAATATGTTATTTCAACATGAAGCTGAGTGGTATGAGTACTAATGGACACGTATTGCAATTGATGGTACTAGTATCAGTTGAAAAATGAATAGCTTTTACTTCATTGTTTTCTTGTGCTACATTCTTGTTCCTGATCTGCCAACAAATTCAATCAGTTACTGGCTATTAATTATATTATCTATATTCAGAGCAAAAATCTATTACAAGGAAAATATTCATTAGGGGTCTGGTTTGGTTTTTATTTTTTTTCCCCTTTTTCTCAATTACTCACTGCATGATGCAGGCTTAAATCAGCTTATGCAGCTTCATGTAGTACACTTGAAATAATCTGTACAACATAATAAGGCAAGCAGAAAAAAAATAGAGTCAAATACACCGAAGACAGATGTGTGGAATCAGAGCTGCGCAGAATCTGCCTGTTCATATTTTCCCAGGTTACAATGAACCATACAACAGAAATGCTGGGGGAACTGCTTGATTACATTTTATGCTCACTTTGGAAGCCAAATTTGAAGAAAATTTCAATAAGCTTTCAAATTATGGAGGTGAACTTAATAGAGAAGGAAAATAAACAGAGGAATATAGAACAAGCAAAACAAAACAAACAAAAAAGCTCACTGCAATTCATAGTTATTTTCTCCAATTCTTTTTTAAATCACAGCACTTTCATCATGATTTTTCTTTAAACTCATCCTCCATTAGCTGAAATCTGCTTTAACTTTGGCTAGGCATGTTGCCACTACCTACATTAAAATCAAACCCTCACCTCCTACCATAAGAGCTGTGTGTGTTTTTTTATGGATTGAGTTTTATTCCTATGCCTTCATGTCCTCTTCATTTTGTTCACCTTGCATGACTGCTTACAGAGGTGAAGACTTGGATTTCTGCATTAATATTTAAGATGCCACAGATTAGGTGATACAGCATTTCTCAGATCTCTTTGAGCTGAATTCTGGATTGGACTTTATGAATTAACACACAAGCCTTTCAACAACATAAACAATTGTGCTACTATGAACAAAAAGGAAGTTAATTGATTTCTACATTGTCAAAAGCTACCATCAGTGAAATGACTTTAAACAAAATAAATAAATAAATAAACAAACAAACAAACAAACAAAAAAAACACCTGTAGGACTTTAAAAACCTGTAAAGTACGAGACTACAAAAGGACACTAAGGGAACTTTCCCAGTTGAGGCTGGAGAGGAAAGATCAGTCAATTATTTAAATCTTACTGAAGACATGTTTGATCAAAGTCACTGGATGTGGAGGTTGTAAGAAAGTAGTCGTGCTGAAGCTCTGTAATTCTTTTGCAAAATGTATCCTCACAAGCTTTAGGCTTCTGACATCTCCCAAGTATGTATTTGTTTTTCTTTCTCCCTTTGCTACAAATGAATCCAAATTCTTATCTCTTCCAGTAGAAAAAAAAACAAAACTGATTTTTAAAGAATTTTTATTTTACAAGTGAAGTGAAATCAGTTTGATAAATAGTAAGCAAAAATTGAGAAGCAAATGTAAATATATTAATGCCTACCACAGAAATAATCAATTTCCCCAAACAAAACAAAAAATAATAACAATAATATAGAAAAAAATAGTAGTAACCTAGTCATCAATGACTGCAACCGCACAATAAGCAAGGAAGTGGTTTTACTTCCCTGTGTCTTGTTACACAGGGTGGATGTGCAGCTGAAGTTCAAAGTTGAAATCTGTCTTTGTCCAGTAATTAGTTTCAATTAATCTGACGTTCACATGATACCAAAGTTCATCATCACCATCAGGATTGCTTACTATAATTATGAGAGGTCATCTGAACATCAAAATAAAGGTAGAAGGTAAATGGTGAAAACATTTTTGTTTACTACAGTATGCACTCAAGTAATTTTTGTTTTAATAATAAGGTATTAGTTATAGAAAAATACAGTTTGTATGTGAAGCTGATTTCAAGGGAATTTGTTTCATTTCAGTTACTAAATTTGAGATCATTTCAAGTCATAAACATTGTATTTAGTGATATCAGAACAGCCTCATTGCAGTAATTTCTGACTAAACTTCCTAATTCTACATCTTACTAGTGTTCACCGGTCTCTTTCGTTCATTCCATCTCCAATGTACTCCATAGTTAACTTCATTTTGAATACCAAGGCATATTCATTTCTCTGAGATTTTTGTAGATAGTTTGATTTTATGTCTAGTCTTAAACAAAACTGCTTTGTAACTATGACATCTAACATGGGCTATATAAACAAAAATAAAATTTGGTGAAACTGTTGGTGAAATTATTCAAATTTAAAACAAAATATTATTTTTGGGCCAGTAAGTAGATGGCTGGTTTGAATAGAAGCATGAGGAAACATATCAGAAGATAAAAGCCATAAATTATGTTTTGAATTATCTCGCAAGCACTCCATCACAGTAACAAAAAGGAAAGAAAATGCAGCTACAAGACCTGAAATTTTTCATCACAAGGCTGCTAGGCAGGACCTATTACTTCCTTTTAGTGTCAGTTCTAACTTAAAGTATACTCAGTGAAATGTATGTCAATAATATATTTTCTGTATAATATCATTATCCTCTTTTTTTACATTTTCTCATTCCTGAACCCTTATGACAATATAAATTAAAATTAGTTAATGACTTCATTTTTATTTCATAAGCTGTTTCACTATATTTGCACCTTTGACCATTCTCTAACTGCATCTTATTTGGCCTCCAGCTCATCAAACAATCCTTGTATGGAGACATCAAGGATTTTCTATTGCCCATCCATCCCTCTGCTGGATGATAGAATCAACTATACTAGTTTCATCTCTGAGATACATTCTGCAAACTGCTTAGCAATATTCAGAAAGATTTCATAGGCACTCCAGTAAAATACATGGCTTTTTTTTTATCCTGACATCCTCTATGAATCTTACTTTTTTTAATATTAGCATTCTGCTTCCTGGTTTGCTAATACTACATTTTACCTCAGCCTTCTTTTTTATGTACTAAACAGGCAATCTCTCTGGGCAACATATTTCAGCATTTACTGTTCACACAGTAAAGGAATTTGCAATAGGATTTCCTGAATTTATCTCATAATAATTGCCTCATTACTTGCCACCAGGCACTGCAATGAAGGGCCTAACTCTGTCTTCTTTACACCTTTAACTGTTATTTACATTTTTTGATGAGATCCTACAGACCTTTCTGTTCTCCATACCTATCTCTCTTGTCCTCTGCTCGTATGTCAGATGGTTCAAGCCCTAACCCTTTGGTGGACTCACTCTCTTCTGGACTGAAGAGCCCATGCATGGACACAGTGCACAGATGTATATGATCAGTGAGGGAGGAAAGATCTTCTCCCTCAGTCTGTTGGAAGCCTTCTTCTTAGTGGACCCTAGAAAGCTGTTGGCATTTTTGCCTAAAGGTTGCATTGTCGGTTATCTGTTCATTTTTCACCATGACCCCAAAATATTGCTCTGAGACTTCCTTTCCAGCTGGTTGGTTCCCATGCTGTATAGGTGCACAGAGTTATTTCACCATGAAGATAGCACTTCGCATTTTCCATTGTTAAATTCCACGGGGTGCTTGTCAGCCCATTCTATTAGTCTATTGAGATCCCTCTGAATGGCAGCACAAGAAACAGTGATGTATCAGATGCTCCTTCTTATTTTGTGTAATCTACAAACTTTCTGAGGGTGCATTCCACCTGAGCATTCAGTTTATTAATGAAAATAAGTAGCTCTGGACCTAGTATGCACATCTGAGGCACTGCACTAAGGACTGACCTCCAACTGGACTTTGTGTCGCCATTCACAAGCCTTCAAGCTCCAGAGTTCAGCTATTTTTCTTTTCAGTTTCCACTTATCTAGTTCATACTTCATCAGTTTGTCTATGAAAGTGCTATGGGAGACAGTGTGGAATACTTTCCTTTCTAGCTGTGATCTATCGTAAGCCCTAACCATTTTTATTTTTTTAATAATTAAAAATCTCCAGCTTTTCCCATCTTGTATTTTTTCAGTTGAGTATTCCTGCCCATTGATTTGCACATTTTACTTTCTGTCTATACTTCCACATCAGCAGAGATGTATTCAGTATTCTCAGTTCATGTTACTCCGTCAAGATTTGCATATCCTTTCCCAAACATAATCTAGGCCTTTTGTACTAAACATCTTTTTTGAAATGTGATGCAATATATCTGAAATCTTACCTTCTTATTTCCTATGTGGAACTGAGCACACCATTGAAGGTTTGATTGTCTCCTCTTTTCAGATAGAGAGAATCAAAGGGTAGCAATTCTTTTTCTCTGTTGAATGTACTAGAAAATGGTTTCAAAATCATTTTGGTAAGACAGCTAAGCTACACATTTAAAGATGGACAAAAAGTAGGTCAGACAGTGGGAATTTGGATACAATAGTACACAGTGAAAGTGAATGCTAATTATGAGATGACTATGTGTGCGACTTTTTTTTCCATAGAAGTGAATAGTTAGAAACTGTTTTTCATTTCATGAAACCTTATCTCACATACATTTCTGATATGATTTGATGGGATTACATAATGGGGAAAAAATCACAGCACAAGTTCAGTCTTCAGCTGCAATAATCAAAATATACAAGAACCCTTGGGAATGTCCAGTTGTACTATAATAAAGCCACTAATGCTAGGTGTTGTAAATCAAATGAGTACAAACAGTTGTTGCTGTTGTTGTGAGCTTATCAGCATTTCTGCTTCCTCTACACAATCTGGATGTGCTGCATCTCCAGAGCTGAAATGTGGCTCACAGCTTACAGCCAGGACACTGTTTTTCTTAAAAAACAACTTTCAATTTGTAGTAATAGATTTACCTAGAGTTCTGTTCACTGCTCAGTACGATGAAAAAGCTGAAATTTGTAGCTGTATTTGTGGTATAAACCTGCCATCAAGTAAAACTCTGAGAAGGAAAAAAGGGTACAGCATTTCAGTGACAGAAAGTAGCATGTAGAAACTCAGTGTCTTCTGTGAACATTGATCTTTGTACCACTTTCGTCTGTGCTATATGCAAGACATTGTGCCAGATACAGGCTGGAACACTGTCAGTGAGGTTAAGGTCATGTGGGTTCAGCTGCTGTGTACCAGAAGTTACCAGAGTTACAAATCAGGATATCTTCAATACTTACTAGCAAATAAGAGAAAAGCTTCTCTCAAGTATATTTTTTTCAGTTTCTTGACATGAAATAAAAGCCCCGATCCTCTTGTTTCAGGCAGTATGATACCATGGGCAATGGAATAAGTGCAATATGTTTTCTGTAGTATGTCCAAAATCATACTTCATCTTTTTTTTGTGTGGAGTTGAGCACACCACTGAAAGTTTTGTTGCCTTCTCTTTCCACATAGACAGAATCAATGGCTATTGATTTTATGTAATATCAATACATCCCTGAACACAGATTCTTGAAAGGGGCTGCTTGTTTGTTTGTGGTGATGCCAGTTATTCCAGATTTTTGTTGTAAATCTATGGAAATTTTATCAGAACTGAACCTCCATGGATTGAAGGCACTGTCTAAATGAAGTGTATGATTCCACAGTGTATGGGAACTGTTGAATCACGGCCTGAACCACTGATTGATCACCTGAGCCGAGCACTGAGTCAGCCGCAGGGGCACAAGTGAGTGTGATTGGAAGGGGTGGAGTATGACTCCACCTCTCCCAAAACCCCATTTAAGGGCTGACCACCACCAGGGAAGGATCTCTGGTTGGAGATCCCTCCCTACTGGAGTTATTGGCAAGCCTCGACCATCTTTAAAGGTGAGCCACTCTTTTCTTATTAACCATCTGTACATCATCTTCTTAAGCCCATCAAAAATATACCATCTTTGGCACTATTTCTTTTGGGTGCTATTCTTGGGGGTTATTTGCCCTACAATTGGCAAGCCAGGCAGGCTTAAAAATATATATATATATATACATATACAATAATTAACCATGTCCTTCATTTGGAACATTTTCAAATGGGGCAGGGGGGAGAACGTTACTCCCTTAGACCAAACAATTCCTGGTCAAATTCCAGGATTTATGGGGTCATCCTATTATGGTCTTGCCACCATTATTGAAAAATGGGGACCCCTGCGGGTTACAGGGAACGTTTCTCCTTCTCCAGCTCGGCTGACAGATTATTTTCAAGGTCTAGATAAGGACATACTAGTTACAAAAGAACGTCGGCCAGCTGCTTCTGCTGTGGCTTGGCCTCTAATAATGGACTTATATAAACTGGAAATAACAAATACAAACATAGAATCCGAAAAACAATTATTAAGAGATCGTATTGAAAAGTTGGAACAACAGTTGGGCACATAAGTAGCCAAAAAACCTGGACTAGATGTGCCAACAAGACAAATTCGTACCATATCAGTGGAGGACACCCAGGTCCCTGAAGTAGTGGACCCGGATGTTTCAGAAAAAAAAGATTTCTAAATCGGATGTCAAAGCTCCGTCTCTGGAGGATCCGTTTGAGATCCGACCAATCATAACTCAAAAAACAAAAAATGCAAGATAGACCAGCGGGAGTGCCTCCTGACCAATGGCCCCCTGCTGAAACATGCTTGCATGTGACAGCTCGCCCGTATACAGCAAATGAGTTGATGGACCTAGTACAACGATTCCATCAAAAACCAAGAGAAAGCATACCATCATGGCTCCTGAGGTTATGGGATGCAGGAGCTGAAAGCGTGTTAGTCAGTGGGACAGAGATGTCAAAACTAGCATCTATAACTATACACCCAGCCCTGAGGCAAAGATTATATGCTGCCATCCACTATACTAATGAGAATCATTCTATTATAGATTGGTTGATGGCAGCATGCCGCTTAACGTGGCCCAACAAATCTGACATTCCACTCAATACCGGTTTATGGTCCTCTATGGAGGACCTCCAAACATACATCCGGGAACTGGGTATGAGGGATGCTATGTATTCAGAGACCTTTGAAAGTCCTGATACAGAAAAAATTACAGCAGGTATGCGAGACCTAATACTACAGCAAGCCCCCTCTCACCTTTATGGGACTTTGGTCTACATACTAAACCCCTTGGTGGCTTAGGAGGCTATCGTCCAACAGGCAGCCCAGTTGGTGGCAGACCTTGGGGAAACGGAGTGCATAAGAACTAGGCGCAATGTCCGTATGGTAGAAGAAGCTGAGGCCTTCCCGATTAAAACTAAGAAGCCTGTCCCATGGATACCCCGATCGGGCCCCATACGGGTATCCTGGAAGACCATGTTCAATGACCTTATACGGGCCGGGGTTGCCTTTGCTAAAATCGATGGGCAACCCAACCATGTTTTGTTACAACTCTGGAAACAACTTAGAAACAATCAAAAATTTCAGAGTACTCCCAGAAAATCGGGAGTATGAATAATACCGGCAGCACCAACGACAACCTGGACTTTGGCTGACTTTATAGTCCCAAATAGAAGGAAGAAACATTGACAGGTGTCGCGAGATACAATGCCTGAACCACCTGCGGTAAAAGACTTAGATTTAGCCAACTTCATGGAGTAACAAAGGACTTTGGTCCCCTTAGGGCCTCCAGATGTGACTGGAGGCCCTATGTAGAATTAGAGATATTTTGGTCGGAGAAGAATGTTCAGAAAGTGATGGCGCTAGTAGACACTGGTGTGGAAACATCAATTATATATGGAGACCCAACAAAGTTTAAGGGCAGTAGAGTGATGATTGGTGGGTTTGGGGGACAGACCATTCCAGTCACCCATATATGGCTGAAATTGGGGGTTGGGCATCTCCCACCCTGGGAGTATAAAGTGTCGATTGCCTCAATCCCAGAATACATCTTGGGCATAGACATTTTATGGGGTCTGGCTCTCCAGACGACTGTGGGAGAGTTCAGACTTCGATAGAGGTACATTAGTATCCGGGCGATACAGGCAGTATTGAGGGGCCATGTGAAACATGAGCCCATTTGTTTGCCGAAACCACACCGGATTACTAATGTAAGACAGTATAGACTCCCGGGGGGGGCAGGAAGAAATATCAAAAACGGTGCAGGAACTAGAAAAAGTAGGTATTATAAGACCTGCACATAGTCCATATAATTCCCCCATATGGCCAGTGTGGAAGTCGGGTGGAACATGGAGAATGACGGTAGATTATAGGGAATTAAATAAGGTCACGCTGCCCATCCATGCGGCCGTACCCAATATTGCTTCCCTAATGGACACACTCAGTAGGGAAATTAAGACCTACCATTGTGTTCTGGATTTGGCAAATGCGTTTTTTAGTATCCCGATTGCCAAAGAATCGTAAGATCAATTTGCGTTCACATGGGGAGGCAGGCAGTGGACCTTTCAGGTCCTGCCACAGGGGTACGTGCACTCACCAACATACTGTCATAACTTGGTGGCGCGTGACCTAGCTAATTGGAGGAAACCTAATAATAACGTCAACCTATACCACTACACTGATGATCTCCTGTTAACATCCGACTCACTGGAAGCAGTAGGAGAGGCAGCAGATTCATTAACCTCCTACCTAAATGAAAGAGGATGGGCTATCAATCCTCAAAAGGTGCAAGGTCAAGGCCTGTCTGTAAAATTTCGGGGGGTAGTCTGGTCAGGAAAGACCAAAGTGCTACCCAGTGCCATCATAGATAAGGTTCAGGCATTTCCAGTCCCTACAACACCAAAGCAGCTGCAGGAATTTCTAGGTATATTGGGATACTGGCGTTCCTTTATACCTCATTTGGTGCAGCTGCTGAGACCTTTGTATAGACTCACAAAAAAGGGGCCTATCATGGGATTGGGGGAGAACAGAACAGGATGCTTTCCAGCAAGCAAAACAGGTGGTGAAACAAGCCCAGGCATTGGGTATATTCGATCCTACCTTCCCAGCTGAATTGGATGTTTATGTTATTCAGGATGGCTTTGGCTGGGGCTTGTGGCAATGTCACAGTTCTGTTCGGACCCCCATTGGATTTTGGTCTCAGGTCTGGCATGGAGCAGAAGAAAGATATAGGCAGCCAATAGCTGTTTTTCAATCATACTATACCGCATTACAAGCGATAGAGCCAATAACCCAGACGGCCGAAGTCATAGTTAAGACCACTCTTCCAATTCAGGGGTGGGTAAGAGATCTGACCCACCTTCCTAAGACAGTGGTGGCCCAGGCACAGACGGTGGCACAATGGGTCACCTAACTCAGCCAGAGGAGTAGTCTGTCTTCCTCACCGTTGAAAGAAGAACTCCAAAAGATTCTAGGCCCAGTGACGTATCACAGTGATGCACCAAAACAAACCTTGGTTGCTCCGCCACAGAAGAGCCCCGTCCAGGAAGGAAAATATCCCATTCCTGAAGATGCCTGGTACACGGATGGGTCCAGCAAGGGCAACCCAAGTAAGTGGAGAGCAGTAGCATACCATCCCGCTACAGATACAATATGGTTTGAAGAGGGGGATGGTCAAAGCAGCCAGGGGGCAGAGCTGCGGGCCGTGTGGATGGTTATAACCAAAGAACCTGGTGACGGTGTCCTGAATATCTGCACAGATAGTTGGGCTGTGTACCGGGGGCTCACTCTTTGGATCGCACAGTGGGCTACCCAGGACTGGACTATTCACTCCTGACTGATCTGGGGCAAAGATATGTGGTTAGACATATGGAATACAGTCAAACACAGAACTGTACGTGTCTACTGCGTTTCTGGTCACCGACCCCTAGAGTCACCAGGAAATGATGAAGCCGACACACTGGCCCGAGTTAGATGGGTTGAGAACTCACCATCTGAGAACATCACCTACTGGTTACATCAAAAGCTGCGGCATGCTGGACAGAAGACCATGTGGGCAGCTGCCAAAGCATGGGGACTGCCCGTACAACTATCGGACGTAGCTCAAGCATGCCGAGACTGTGATGCCTGTTCCAGAATGAGACCGAGGTCGTTGCCTGAAACAACAGCCCATCTTGCTAGAGGACACAATCCTCTACAGCGATGGCAGGTTGATTATATTGGGCCCCTCCCTCGATCTGAGGGGGTGAGATATGCCCTAACCTGTGTTGACACCGTGAGTAGGCTAATGCAGGCCTATCCAGTACCAAAAGCCAACCAGGCATATACCATCAAGGCGCTCATGAGATTGATGGCTGCCTACGGGACTCCGCAAGTCATTGAGAGTGACCAAGGGACTCATTTCACTGTGCAATGATACAACGCTGGGCAGAAGAGAACAATATCGAATGGCGATTCCACCTGCCATACAATCCAACGGGGGCAGGCCTGATTGAGCGTTATAATGGTATTCTCAAGGCTGCCCTGAAGACAGACTCTCAGTCTCTGCAGGGGTGGACGAAGAGACTCCGCGAAACCCTGCGAGATCTGAATGTAAGACCTAGAGATGGCAGACCCAGTGCCTTGAAAATGTTGCAAACAACATGGGCCTCCCCACTTAGGATCCAAATTACAGGTACAGATAATGAGGTAAGACCTCAGACCGGCCGTGAGAACAATCTTCTGCTCCCTGCCCCTGATAACCTGAAACCAAGCACCAATAAAATAAGATGGCCTTGGAAGGTGCAGGTAGGACCACGATGGTGTGGCCTACTTGCACCTTGGGGGAGATTATTGGAGGTGGGGGGTTCGGTAGTCCCTCCAGTAATTGGTACATGGCCTACTGATATTGTGGTCAACACTCCAGTCTTTATTGCTAAAGGAACCCCTATCATGTCTCCGTGGCAGATCAGGACACCCCCTTTGGTGCCTGATATAATCGTGCAGCCACAGACATCTGGGCAAAAGGCTTGATACAGGTGGCCAGGGCATGCCCCTGTACAAGCTGAAGTGTTGACCCAAGACAGGAATACGGCCTGTATCTTACCTTGGAGGGCAGACCTCCCCCTCTTGGTACCTTTGAAGCATCTATATTACTCCCTGTGAGTCTATGAGTCACCGGAGGGAACCAAATACTGCTGCAGTGTTCCAGAGTTGCTATAGGATCATGTGCAACATCCGGTGATGGTCTACCCAGGACTGATGAAGAGTAGGACGGACCTGCACAACGTGACCACATGCTTCCAGTAGACACCACCAAGCACTGGCCCAAGGAAGAACACGAGCCATACGCTGATCATCACTCATCCCAGATTACATCGATATGCATCGCGACGGGTTATTATGTAAAGCGTCGCGATGTATTGGGTCTCTGTATTAAGGAGGGCTCACCCTATAGTTCCTTAATCAGTGGTTCATGTTGTGAAGGGGTGGAGTGTATGGGAACTGTTGAATCACAGCCTGAACCACTGATTGATCACCTGAGGCGAGCACTGGGTCGACCGCAGGGGCACAAGTGAGTGTGATTGGAAGGGGTGGAGTTTGACTCCACCTCTCCCAAGACCCCATTTAAGGGCTAACCACCACCAGGGAAGGATCTCTGGTTGGAGATTCCTCCCTAGTGGAGTTATCGGCGAGCCTCTACCATCTTCAAAGGTGAGCCACTCTTTTCTTATTAACCATCTGTATTTCATATACTTAAGCCTATACAAAATATACCATCTTTGGCACTATTTCTTTTGGGTGCTATTTTTGGGGGTTATTTGCCCTACACACAGATACTTTTTGTTAGATCTGTAATGTGGAGACTGAAACTTGTGTCTTGACAAAGAGACTTACGATATCCTTGTTCTAGGATTTTTTTTTTTTTCAGACTGCCTCTAGACCAAAAGTTCTGTTTCTGACAAATAACACTTCACAAGCAGTTGGGTTACAATGTAAAGAAAAGAGTTTCTAGTATTACATTACACATTAAAATATCCAATTCATATTAAATTTAACTATACATAAAAATTTATGTTTGTCAAGTGTAATGCACATAAATCTTAGAGGATATGTATAAATAATTAGCAGAGACGAACGGGGCTGATCCATTTACATACTGTCATCTTGGCTTGCATTAAAAGAAATGAGATAACTCCAGTCATTACAGAGAGAAGAGCTTTCAAAGAGTGAACACAAGCCTTAAAGAGTAAACACAGGCCTCTCACAGTTATCTGCCTCTCTTTTTAAAGACAATGAAATAGTAACTCCTGATGTAAACTATCACATTCATTTTACCAAGTCTGTACACGAATATAATCACCACAGACTTAATCAGTGCTAACTACTCAGCTGTTCAGAGCATGACGGTGAAATGGGGAGATTTATATTTTCACTTGTAGAAAAACTGTAACAGTTGAGATTGTTGAAGGATGGGGATAAACTGCTGACTAGAACCTTCATGATGAGTAGTGGAGCGTAAAGAAAGTAGCTTTGTTTTTTCATGAGCTTGAAGAGAGTAGACCTAAGCTTTCAAAAGCTGAGAAGCTCAGAGAATATTTATGAACTAACCATCACTACAGAGGGAGGATAGTATGTACATATGACCAACTGGCATGGTAGGAAGACATGACATAGACCACAGAGCCTTCTTCCAGGTACACCAGGCAAAATTTCATGTTTCTGTGTAGGAAGAAGGCTGCCCAGAGAAGATGTGGAGTCTCCTTCTCTGAAGACATTCAAGACCTGCCTGGATGCCTACCTGTGCAACCTGGTCTAGGGAACCTTCTTTGTCAGAGGGGTTGGACTTGCTGATCTCATGAGGTCCCTTCCAACCCCTACAGTTCTGTGATTCTGTGAAGTGATTCATTTCCTGGTTCTTGAAGCAAAATGACTAATACAGTTTAATGAAAACTTTAAATACACAGTGTTTAAACTTTGAGGGAGTGATGGTGTCTCGGAGTATAGAGGATATCAGCTTAACTACTGTTTTTTCGTGGCACCAATCTGTGGTGAGTGTTGGAAGAAAATGATGGCACTTATTCTTCAGACTCTCTTACAATCCCTGGCAGCTGACTTCAAGAAGCATTAAGGCCAACAAGACATTATAGAACAGCCTTGGAGCTCAGGACACACAACCTGAAGAAAGGAAGGGCTAAGCAAGATTGCTGCTTTTTATAAACAGCCTCTGCCTTCTACCTTTACCATAGGGGAAATAAGTGAAATGTCTTTCCTCATTTTAAAGTGTCCACAACCCTGACATTACTCCAGAGCGTTCAATCTCACTTGCAGTCTGTTCCTCATAAAAACCTCACAGGTCTGATTCGATCCTCTGATTATTATCCGTTATTGATGGTTCAGGCAGGCAGAGATGATATCGCACAGGGAAGCTGTTAGCTATCAAAAGGGATTTCAGGGGCTTAGGAAGGTTTGTTGAGGGAGTGGGAGCACAAGTGATGTTTTCCTCCAAGCCTTCTGGGGTGATGAGGGATACAGAGCAGGCTTGGAAAACTGAGGCTATGAATAAGTGGCTGAAAAGCTGGTGCCACCACAAGAACTTTGGGTTCTTCAATCATGGGGCGGTTTACTCGGCTCCTCCCTGATGGCTGTGGATGGGTCTTGCCTGTCTCTAAGCGGAAAACAGATCCTAGGCCAGGAACTGGCAGGGCTTGTTGAGACAGCTTTACACTAGGTATGAAGGGGGAAGGGGAGAAAACGTTTCCACTAGGGTGGAGCTAGTAATTCAGGGTTGTCAGCTAGATCTTATGGGGGAAGAGGTTGGAGGTCAACAGGACAGAAGAGGGCTTGGTGATGTTGTCATTATAGGATATAGCAGGGAAAGATCTCTGGATTGTCTTGTAGGATCTTGTGAGGACTCCCCAGAGGAGTTACCATTGCTACTTCTGAAATCTTCTCAAGCCCCTTTAGGGATACCTGCACCTGTTGCTTCCCTGAAGTGTCTGTATACTAATACACACAGCATGGGAAATAAACAGGAAGAGTTAGAGGTTTGCATGCAGTCACCAGGCCACAATCTCGTAGCAGTCACAGAGACATGGTGGGACAGCTTTCATGACTGGAATGCTTCTATGGATGGCTAAAAAAAGCTATGTGCTTTTGAGGAAAGACAGGATGGTAGGCAGGGTGGTGGAGCTGCTCTTTTTGTGAGAGAGAAGCTGGAATGCATCAAACTTCACCTGGTGAATGGTGATGTAGAAGTGGAGAGCTTGTGGGTGAGAGTTAAGGGTCAAGCTAGTGTGGGTGACACTGTTGTCGGGGTGTATTATAGGCCCCCTGATCAGGAGGAAGAAGTTGATGAGGCCTTCTACAAACAGCTGGAAGTAGCCTTAAGATCTCAGGTGCTGGTTCTTAATGGGGGACTTCAATTATCCAGATATTTGTTGAGAAAGCAACATTACCAAACACATGCACTCCAGACAGTTCCAGCAATGTGTTGAAGATAACTTGCTGATGCAGTTGGTGGATGAGCCAACGAGGAGTGGGGGGTTGCTGGACCTTGTTCTTATGAATAAGGATGTTCTTGTTAGGGAAGTGAAGGTTGGGGTCAGTTTGGGATGTAATGATCACAAGATGGTGGAGTTCAAGATCTTGAGTGGAAGAAGCAAACCAAAAAGTAGGATTGCCACCCTGGACTTAGGGAGAGCTGACTTTGATCTCTTCCGGGACCTACTTGGAGCTATCCCATGGGCTAGAGTTTCAGAAGGCAAGGGGGCTTGTGAGAGCTGGTCAACATTTAAACAACACTTCTTCCAAGCTCAGGATTGGTGCATCCCTGCAAGTAAGAAATCAGGCAAGGGTGGTGAGAGACCTGTGTGGATGAGCAAGGAGCTCATACATAAACTCAAAGGGAAGAGAAAGATCCATTAAATGTGGAAAAAGGGTCTGACCACATGGGAAGAATATAGGAATGTTGTCAGGGCCTGAGGGGATGCAACAGGTTTAGGTTTATGTTTATAAATATCTGAGGTGTGGGAGGCAAAGTGGTGAGGCCAGACACTTTTCAGCAGTGTGTGGAGACAGGACAAGGGGAAATGGACAGAAACTGCAGCACAGGAGGATCCACATGAATGTGCTCAAGAACTTCTTTACAGTGAGGGTGACGGAGCACTGGAACAGGCTGCCCAGAGAGGTGGTGGAATCTCCTTCTCTGGAAACATTCAAGACCCGCCTGGACGCCTACCTGTGTGACCTGGTGTAGGGAACCTGTTTTGGCAGGGGGGTTGAACTCAATGATCTCAGGAAGTCCCTTCCAATCCCTACAGTTTTGTGATTCTGTTATTCTGTGATAGCCTGATGAAAGGGGAAGTTCTATAATGAGTGCAAAGCACACCTGTCTCCCTACCCTCCCTTCATCTTTCCCCAACGGGAAGAGACAGTGGACAATATAAAAGGTTAAAAAGAAAAATAAATACATAAATAATAAAAATAAATAAAAGGAAGCACAATTCCACTTCAGTAAAATTTACTAGTGCACTTGTGCACCTTAAACTCGATAGTGATTCAGGGGAGTGGATAAAAGACTGGAGCAACAGACAGGATGCTGGGCAGGCAGCACCTTGTACAAGGTGAGAGTCAGAGGAAGCACCTTATCAGTCCTCCAGAGGTAGAAAGAGAAGGGCAAAGTAACATATCCAAATTCCTTCTTCAAACTCAATAAACAGACATGCTTTTGTGTTGTCAACCAGCTGTAAAAACCCATTTCATTGCTTCATAAAGGGCCTTGAAACAACGGGTTTGGGTTCTTTGGTTTTTTTTGTTGTTGTTTGTTTGTTTTGGTTTTGGTTTTTGACAATAATACTAAACAGGAATAAAGCAAAAACAAGAAATGAAAGTCTTGCTGCAGGCACCCTGAGCAGTGCAAAACACATTGAGAATGCCAAAAGAGCCTCTCTTAGGCTGCCCCTATTTGGTCACAGGCAATTTTTGGAATCTAGTTTGGTGAAGACATGAAAAGTGTTTGAAGATCCACCACTCTCACAAAGTGTTATCTTGTATCTCTGTAAGGATCATCCCACTCCGATCCCAAACTCATATAGATGAAAAGAAGCAAATTCATCATCTTCATGGAGGTCTTGTGTACTTGTGCATGTTTTCTAGGGGTAATTTTATTGAGGTGATATTCAGAATTCACTGGTAAAAATAAAAAAAATGATCAAAATAAAAGATGATGTGGCTTTTTTATCTGTGAGACTCATTTCACAGAGACAGAAAATAAACTGCCGCCTACATGGGGAGAGGGAGCCAAGAAAAGCAGAAATTGAAATAATTTTGAGATTTCATCAGTTGTTCTACAATTTCCTGACCTCAATTTTGCTATGCATATTTTCTGGATATTATATTTGTATTTTTATTATCAGTATCTTATACACAAAATATTACATGCAGTACAACTTGAACTTCTAAATGTACACTTGGGCAGGATGACTGTGTCTGTTGAGATTCCTAGATTACTTCCATTAGGGAGTGAATGTCATGCTACTTGTCATTCAAAAAGTAATTTTACCTAAACTTAAATTAAGGTCTCATATTTTATGATAACTTTTGTATTATGTTGATATTGGCATTTTTCATGCACCCAGATGCATATCACTGCTGGTAACTGCAGCTTTACAAAACTTTACTCACTGAGAATAATCTAAGGGTAGTTCAACATCTATACCTATATCTAATCTATAGCTATATCACTGTCCCTACCCAAAGTGAGTAATTTTATTTCACCAACGACAGTAGAAGAACATTTGAGTCCCTGTGAACTCACCAGTAAAATTCCACATATTAACTGTATATGTAAGAGTTAATGTACTGATCTGAGAAAACGTAGGATTAGAAGGTAATCAATTTCAGCCTGGATTGAATGTTATTACCTGGCAGCTGTCTTGTAGCAACCAATTTCTGGCTTGTCAAGAATTCAGCACCAATACATTCAAACACTTAAGTGGCACAGCGTTTGCGATTTTTGATGTGATTTTCTATGATTTGAGGGCTACTTTGTAAGCAATACCTCCTATTTTAGGATGCTGGCCTATATTGTCAGAAGCAGATGTTGGTGGTATGGCAGCAGAGGTTGAGCCTTCCCACCAGTATTACCTTAAATGTTGTTGCTGTATGACAGATGGCAGCAGAAGTACAGTCTGACAAAATGGTGTCTGACATGGAAGTACACATGAAGTAAAGGTGTGTCACTAAATTCCTCCATGCAGGAAAAAATAAAAAAAGAAAAAGCAACAATTTATATTCTTCTACACTTGCTGAAAATGTATGGAGGCAAAACAGAGAGCAAAGTGAGGCAGTGGGTGGTGCATTTTGATGATGCACCATGATGCAGACATTGGGTCACCTCCGTTGGTGCAGTCTGTTATAAGTGCAGCATGCAGGCTCCTGTTCATTACTGGTGAGAATGCATGGCTAATGATGGTGACAACGTTGAAAAATTGTGTTTTCTTGCTGAGAATTTGTTCTATCAAACAGTATTATTGTGCTCTGTGTATCTGTTGTAGTTTCCATGGAAATAAATAGTAGGTATTACTTTCAGAGTGAAATACATTGATTTGTACATGGGTGAATGAGCAACTTTGTGAGAAAGATGACTGGATTTGAGTCAACTGCAAGTTCTGCTTTACATCTGACATAGCAGCATGAATAGGAACCCCACTGAATGAGAAGAGCTTGCATATTCTAATTAATAAGCATTAAAACAATTTGCAAATTATGAGATATTATTTAGAAACTATTTCAAATCTTCACAGGATGAGACACGGACTGTCTCCAACAATGGAGTACTCAATGATGATTAACCTTTTAGATTCCACTTAGGTTTTAGAGTAACTTGTGATCCTAAATGAAATTAAATTGAGGGAGGCAAGGAGCAACAGCTCTTGCCAAACTAAAAATAAAATGCAGCAGCTTTAGCTGTGTGCACTAATTTTTTCTCATGGAACACTCTAAGGTGCTGATACTTACACTAAATCAAATCCACAGCTTTATCTGACTAGGTGAGGCCTTGGCACTCTAGTCAAGAAGCAAAACAGATGCAGATCCCTCTGCTAGCAGCATACATTTCCTGTGGATAAAGGGAGCAATTTTCTATTCCCTCAGGTGCTGCTGCTCTGCACCAGCACTCAGTGAGCCTAACAAAAAAATCCACCTGCTCTCACCTCAGAGGAAGAAAACACAAATGGCTCTAAACAAATCAATCTAACATTTCCTAGAGCTCTTAATGTGGAACAAAGTCAATGCTTTTTTGCCTCCTCCCCTTTTTTACATAATAAAAACCTATGAGTTCCCATCTTCCCCCATATGTTGGAAGCCAGCAAGTGTAAATGCAGCCATTCGTGTAATTTGAATGATAATCGAAAATAAGCGGAAAAAGAAGATAAATTTATCAAACTTGTGAGAATATTCTAGGAAAAAAGGAATTTCCTGAGGTAACTGTCCTTGACCTGGCTCTTTAATCGAGTGAAATTTCATCACTTTATCTAATATCATGCTTCATGCTTCAGGCTCCCAGCAATTCTATTTTAGTGTGGTCTAATGGGCAGCTGACACATCCACTCAGCACCAGACTGCATAATATGTGCTGACACACTGTGTGGTGAGCACCCTATTGAGAGCTGTTTATTTGTGCCTGGCAAGGAAAAATTTCATCCAGTAAAGTCTCTTCATAACAATTTCAGTCTCAGTTTTCAGGTTCTCTGCAGACTCCACATTTTTAGAGGTTCAGAAGCACCTGCAGGGAAATTCAGTCACTTATTTGGGTGGCTGTACATTATCTGACTTTAGGTGAGAGGTTGTGAAAGCACTGGTTATGGTTGTCTGAAACCTGAATCTAGATAGTGTAATGAAGAGTGTCATTCTAACTGCTTTGCAGCTCTTCTCAGAACCCCGATTCAATTTGATATTCTGAGGTTAACGCACTGTATTGGGACTGAAAATAGGAATGCACACAAAAAGCTTTTATATTTATTCAGTTCAGTAAGCATGGCAAACTCATCAACAGCTATTTGTACACTGTAGTCATGGTGGGACTTACTGTGATGTTCTGATTTATGCTTGCTATTTTTCCTGCAGCATTACTTTAGAGTAGAAATGGATTAAAAAATAAATAAATAAATAAATAAAATAAAAAAAGAAAAAGCAAACGTTGCTTTCAGCATAAGCGCAAAGGACATAATCATAAACAATAAACAAATGTACATGAGAAAATAAAAGAATGACACAATCACAGAGATTTTGGCTTCTCAACTTTAGGTCAAGATCTAATTCAGTAGGTAGAGACCAAGGAATATAGACATAAAGATCTAATAAAGAACTAAGATCTCTCCTCTTGCTTATTGGTAATGAAGAAATATGCAGTACATAAAACAAGTTTTATGTGCACACAGATAGTAGAAGAATAAGCGCACACAAGTAGAACTGCTTAAAACCTGTATCTCATCATGCGTTCCATTCACACCAGAAAGTATAATGTTACATCTAAACATACAATTACCAATCAGCTTAATATTTAAAGTATGAGTGACTTACTTGGGAAACAATGTGGAAAAAAATATTTCTCATCATTTACTTAACCTGTGTGTATTACACAGCATACTCATTTTCTAAAAGAAAATATGTGACAAGAATAAACATATTGCATGTATAATATTCACACATAAGGCCTGAAGTAAATGTGTTTTGACTTACTGTTACCTGAACTTTTCAGTCTTCTACTTCAGAATATTCAGTCAGAAGTTTCAATATCTATCTATTTAGGAAAAAAACACTAGAAAAATTTGCAAGTAGGAAAAAAAGGGAAATCTTACAGACTTCATAACCTTAAAGACATTGGTTATATTTACCACTGATTGACATACATTTCTAGGATTAGATTTACTGGGTTTTAAGGCTTGAATTCATCCACCAGTTTGCAAACAGTGTAATTTGCTCTCACACAGACTTGGACCTTTATAACAGTAGGGTACTTTTGAGGTTTTTGAATTAAAAAGTAGTGAGTATAGATCTTCTTCATTTAGTGCTGCTTCAAAATTATGGTGAAAAATATGTGTACAACAGTAACACTTTTGAATCTCAGTAACGAAGTGTAGAAAGAATTTTTTTATTTTTTTATTTTTTTCAAACAAAAGTAGGACTAGACAAATTAATGCTTCAGGTAAGATCAGGTTCATATTCATTATTTTCTGGAAGGATTTTGCTGATTTGTTTTGCATAACTGTACACCTTCTTGAAAGCATTTCCTTTAAATACTCACATTTCTTCAATTAGAAAACAGAAGAGAATGCATTTTGCAACAACATAGTTTGTCACAGCTATCTTTTCCTCTTTTAAAGATACAGATTTTTAATAACAGGAGATTATATAAATAAAGACTAAATTTTCATTTTAAAGAAATAGTGTATATTAATTCTTAGTGGTTTATTAGATATATGCACTCAGTAAATTTGAATGGACCACACACAAATGCAAACATATGTTTATCCATCCTCATGTAAGTAATTAAACAAGTAAAAAAAAAGAATGAAAGACTCTACAGTGGACAAGTAATTATATTATATGATTGTCTTAAAAAAAAAAGAAAAAAAAGAAAGACAAGAAATGCAAAAATATTAGCCTCTTCAGTAACATTAACTCCACCATCTCACACAGTCTAGGAGCAAGATTGTTAGTGCCTATAAAATACTTTCTAGTCTGTATCACAAAACATACAGAATGTACTATAAACCAAATAATAACATCTGTAAGAAATAATATTTCTTAATTTCTAGACGTTCTATTTTGTGTTCATGTCTAAATTTCCTTAAAAATTGTTTAATTTCAGTGTGATTTCCAGTTTTGGAAAGAATACTTTCAAGAGGATTGGTGAAAGGATGATACAGCTTTTAAAGAAGAACGAGAGCATATTGTCTGCAACAGTTTTTCTGAACATGTTTTGGAGATAAACTGCATCTCTCACCTCAGTCCTTGGTCTCACCTTTGCCTTTTAGTTGTCATGCACAAGCTAGCTCAGCATCAGGATGGAAATCAGTTTATGGCTGAGATAGTGGGATGAAGGAGGGGAAAAAAAAAGACAAAATTATCACCCAGAAGAGGATTTGGGGGTGTTTCTGAGAACTCCATCTACTTTTCCTTATCTGTAAGAAAAGGAGATAGTTCAGCGCAGTCTCAGGGGTCAGAGCATCCTTTCAGGTTAAGGACAGAGCTGTCCTAGCTCATCAGCTTCAGGACTGCAGTTTTCTCACTCTCATGCAGCAGTGTCACTTCCCAGACTCCATTCACAAATAGTGGAATAAATCCCAGGGGAATAAAGAGAGAATAAAAGTGACAGCAGTGTATACTGCAGCTCAAGGCAGGGCTGCTGTACACAAGCCCAGTGTCAGACTAGGAGCCTGCCCTTGATCTCAACAAGCAGATCCGCATAGAATAATGGAATAATAGAATCAGCCATAGGATCACTGAATCTATCTTAGAACATAGAACAGCTTGGGTTGGAACAGACCCTAATGATCACCTAGTTCCCCTACTGTGAAGGGGATGACACCTACTAGATCAATTGTGTGTGGGCTCTCATCACTTCTAAAAAAAAGAAGGAATAAGAGAAAATACTGCTCATGAGCAATTTCAGCCCTACAGAACAGCCACAGTCAAGCTGGCATCTCATCATTTGTCCTTCCACCTCCATGTGTGGAGAAGCAGCCTTCTGGACTGCATTTCACATTAGGACTTGGAGTATCAAGATACATTCAAACTATTCTTCTCTCAAAAGTGATCACAGTAATTCAGACTTACATGAACTAACTGAGCAAATGCTATCCAGAGAAGGTGCACACAGAAACATTCTGAAGATTCCTTAATAGCTTTTCACTAGAAGAAAGGTATACATCTTTCAAAGTTCTTCATCTGTAAAGGTCACAGCATGTTTGAGCCTCCAGCCAAATAATGTATTGATCTTTGCCTCCCAGCCAGAGTAAGAATTTAGCAGAAAATTTCAGTTTTCAAGGGAGAAGAGTAATTGTGCACAATATTTAGAGGGCAATGTAATGCAAAAAGATATTTTAATGAGCTTGAAGAAGGCGGAAGAATCTCAAAGAAAGCAAAGAAGTTACATATTTCAACAGTGAGCTCTATTCCTGCACTGCATCCTAATGAAATCAGCATGCCTTTTATCCAAATCTGTAACAAAGGAACATGTGAGCAGTGGAAAGAGAAATGTCACATGAACACTATCTAGCCTTGTATGTATATTTCTCTTAAAGCCAGCATTCAGAAATAAATTAATTAATTAATAAAAATGAAATAATAATAATAATAACAATAAAAAATACAGAAAAGACACAGCAAAATCTTTCATACTTTCATATGAGATTGTACATGAGAAAATGTGGAAATGCCACTGAGAACAGCAAAAGAACTTGAAAAAAATTCTATTTTGATGTGTATGTGTTTAAATACATATACATATATATGTGTGCGCTTCATTCCATTGGGACAAGTTTTTCTGGTTGTGAATTTTAGCTAGTTCTATTACTTTGAAATGAATTGAATAAAGTAATTTTGAATGGCTGCTTAACCTTGAAGTTATAATATTTCTCTTGCCCTTGCTAAGAAAAGTATAACTATTATAGATTCTGGAATGCAGTAGCTGAATTCTGGTCATAAACAGCCACTTAAATTGGTTGTAAAGTTATATCCACTCTCTTCGAGAACAATTAATAAGGAAAAAAAATAAAACAACCTTGAATAATTCAAGTAGAACCTTCCTAAAGGAACATATGATAACAAGAGCTGGTGAAAAATTCATTCATTTGGCACAGAAATCATGTTTCATAGCAACACACATATTATATTGCTTCAGCTTTTTGGCTAACTGATTCCATAAATAATGAATTTAAATTACACAATTAATTAAGGAGGCCTAGGGTTCAATGTGGAATCAATAACAATCTTTTCTCTGTAATGCTTTAGGTTAAGATCTCCAAATAAACATTTAATTTAGATTTTCATAAGGGAGTTGCTGTGTGTATATACCAAATGATTATTAAATGCTTTTACAGAACAAGAGATTAACTATATAATAGATGGAACATCTGTTATATAGATTTTCATCTCAATATTAATTTCTCTTAATTTTTAATTATACTATCCATTTCAGGGTACTAAACATATCTTACAGTATCTGTATTAATACAGTTTGCCTGGTAAACAACTGTGGTATAGTTAATAGTAGCCTTATATGAATAAGGAGATATGAATGTATGTGATGGCAGTGCAGAAAGAAAACATTCACAGAAGTAGCAGGCTCTCACATAGATTGTACCTTAGGAAGATGTACGCATACAGGCTCTCACATAGTACGCACCTGAGGAAGATCTATGCTCTGCTCCACATCGGACAGGCTGGTGATGAGCATATTGATGCTCCTCAGACTTATCTCCTGGGGATTTTGCCACAGAGCTGCTCGAAAAGTAAGTAGAGGGGCAGCATTAGGCCAAGTTATGGCAGAGCATGAACACAGTTACTTCACAAGTGGTTTCACCTGCTCAGTGTCAGTAGCTATGAATAGTAGAACGGTATTCTGATTACAAAAGCAAGAGAAATGAGACAGGACTACAATCATAACTTTCTCCAGATTATTCAAGAAAACTGTAATTTGGTTAATGCTCCATTTGCCCTCTAAGATATTCCACCACCTTTGCCCCTATCCTACCAGTAATAGCATCACTTTTTAAGACTTATGAGCATCACTGGTAAATGGTGAAATAGTGGTTAAACAAGGAAGATACTAGATAATTTAACAATTGTAGAAACTGTGATTTTTTAACATAGAGAAGTGAACTACAAATCTTTCAGTTTCTGAATCAGATAGATCTTGCTGCATTTTCAAAAACACGCAAATCAAGCTGAAGATCTCCAGGTTACATTTAACTTTGTTTTGTGTTAAATTGATTACTAAAGATGTGGAAGTAATTTGTGTTAAATTAAAGCATTTGGACATGGTTCATGGATCTGACTGACCTAGCCAAAATGTTTACTTTGCAATTGTCCACTGTGGAGTTTCTTGCACTTTCAGGGAAGAATATGGTACTAGACGTGCTCCACTGTAGAAAACAGGGTTGAATGGAACCAATATTCTTTTACATGTGGACATCTCTCTGGACTAATTGAAATTCTCTTTTAAATTAAACTAATTGCTATTCTTTACCTAAGCTTACACCTACTTTCAGCTTTTCTGAAAACTTCATCATGGTCAACTGGCTGAGTGCTAGAGGTAGAAATCTCTGTAACATTTTAGATAAATGAAGAAGTCATAAGCGTGAAAACTTCCAACAATATATGAGCATATCTGAGTAGGTTTGATAAAGAAGAGTAATCCCTCTCTTAAAGTAAGTGTATTTGCAGGTCATGAAATACCTAGCTGTATGCAAGACTTCTATCACCTAACTTCAGCAACTTCAGAATTTACCTAGGAAAAACAAATGATTTTCTCAAGACATGAGAATGAGTCCATGACCAAATGGTGCTTGGTTACACAAAGTTCCATTGTAAACTCTGAATAATATCTATTTCCTAGTGCAGCTGTTCCCTCCCTAAGTGTGAAATCTAGGTTCTCTAATTTATCTACTTCTACACTATGTTAGTAAAATGCACCTATCTTTCAAAAGCTTCATGGACTTTGTTAATGAATGTTTGTAAAACACTTCAAGAACATTTAAGATACTAGAAAAATCTAAAGGATGAGTCTCAGGCTTCACTATATTATTATTTCCCTCTCTCCTCCCCCCACGTCCCCCACCGCCCAAAAGAAATTCAGTACACGTGTAAAAATATCAGCTTTCAGAAAAGCATATCCATTTACTTCTGGCTGGTGCTAGTTGTATTTCAAGCAACAATGGAAAGGATCAAATTCTAAGAAAGGAATCCTTTCTCAAAGATGTACTTGGAGAGTTACAGTATTCTTATACCAAAAGGGAATCCTTGTTCAGTAAGCCATATACTGATAATATTTTGTGAAAAACTACATCTAAGTTTAACCAATAAAGTCCTGTGTAAATTAGGAGGATTCACCTATGGTTAACTACAATCCTGTTCAGATCTACTTATCAATGTAACAGTTAATTAGCACAATTTGGCCACACAGTTACCGTATAAGAAGCATGGGCTCTGAAGATCACTCCATATGAGAGACTTTGTATTTATTGTAATATGGATAGTCAACCTTTCTTTTTTGAAAGAAATTCTGAATAACATAGCCTATAATCCAGGAAGAGACACCACCTTTGAATTCTTTACTGAAATGTAAATGTAATGGTTATTTAGAGAGGTGAAGGAATACATTCACGGAGCTGTTGGAATTCTTCTGGAATTTATATTTGTTTCTAGCATACTCATTGTAATCCACAGCATAAGCTTTCATTCTTATATTTTGCTACGAAGGTCACACATGAAAGTAATGCCTCCTGTTTATTTTCATGGAGATGACAAATGATACACAGAGCACAATAACAGTTTGATAGAGCAAATTCTCAGATGCAGAACACTATCTTTCAACTTAATCACTACCATTAGCTGTGTGTTCTCATTAGCAGTGATGAAGAGCCTGCATGACACACTTAGAAACATCCACAGTAGTGGAGGTGAACCACTGTTGTCACTGCTGAAATGCACCACCCACCACCTATGCTCATGTCCACTGTTTGGTATCCATCAACATTCAGCAAATGTCCATGGATATTGACCGGTGCCATTTTTAGCACATGGAGGAATTCATTGACACACCCTTGCTTCATGTGCACTTCCATGTCAGACACCATTTTGACCCTCTGCTGCCATCTGCCACACAGCAATGAAGTGTAATGGAATACTGGCAGGAAGGTTCAACCTCTAGTGCTGTACCGCCATCTGCCTTTAATGTTGCGGGCCAACACAGTAAAATAGGAGACTTTTGGAGCAGCCCTTGACTTCACTTACCTAAAACAAGTTGCTAAGAATGACCACACACATGCACCATTCTTTATACCTAGATAAAGAAGTTTTGAGAAATAATTTGTAGGCTATCCTTCACTGTTGTCTGCATTCTCACCATTTACAATCAATACACAACACAAATTCTGAAGATACCTTAAAACTGCAATCACAAATTTTAAATTGCAGAATGTGGGAAATTCTTTCTCTTTGGGGAGCAACTCATTTTAAATTGTCTTCAACTGTATTTTATGACAGTCTTAATTTGGAAATATATCAATGAAATTGCCTAAGGTATGTGAAAAGATATTAAAATATGTTTTGCAAAATACACAGGAGGTAAAAAATACAAGTTTAAACTCTTTGCTTGACCAGAATACTGAAATCTTTGTCTCCCAACAAAGTTACTAACCAACATACATTGAAAAGGGAATGGGGCTTTCAGATTCTACTGGTGGTACAGTCCTGTCAACGGTTTACAGGCTGGATCGGCCCGGTTCCGTGACGATTGGTGTGGGGGACTCGCAGACCCACGCCCCAGGAAAGGGGAAGGGGGAAAGGGAAAAGGGAGATGGGCCTAGAAACAAAACAGCGGCAACGATCTGAGGAGGAAAGCTAATTTACTAAATAAGATATCAGAAAGCAAAATAACACAATATAATACAATATAATTGGAATTGAAGCTAATAAATCAAATAAAATGAGCAAGAGAGAGAGTGTCCGATAAACCGAAGGCCTTACGCTAACGCTGAAGGCGATACGGCAGTGAGCACCCACTGCTGAGTCGATCCCGAAGGAAAAAGAGAGTGTCCCGTGACCGCAGAGGGTTTTTATCTTTTCCCTCTGAGCGGAAAATACGTAAAAATGCAAAGCATCGCAAAGTCCTCTGGGGAATGTAGTTCTTCTCTTTTGAGACAGGTATACCCGGAAATATCAATGATCTATGGAGTTGGAGTATTAACTCTTTAACTCTTAATGCACTACATGTTGTTATGATGTGGAATACCAATACTAGAAATCATAAAACCATGACATTCCACCCCTTATTCCACATCATTACATCATGCTTGATACATATAGAAGAACAACGATTAACATGCGTTATATACACACACACAAAACATATATATAGATCTATATACATGGAATTACTGACTGCACTCCCCCAACATCAAATTCCCCTGTGGTACACACTGAACATCCCCGTTCTTCTGCATCACCCACCAAGTGGACCCAGGTCCCTGAGCAAAGACAGTTCCACGGAGAGGTCTGCCCTTTCCAGAAGCTGGAAGGACCCAAACCGCTTTCCCCAACATGTTCTTTACATGCACTACAGGGACTTTATCTCCCTCTACAGTAGGTAGAGAGCTGGATTGGGCAGGACCATCACGATTGATGGATCCTCGGGTGTTGACCAACCAGGTGGCTTCTGCCAAATGCTTCTCCCAGTGGTTGCTTCCACCATGGCGAGCACGTAACGCTTGCCATTGCGAGATCGTGGCAAGGTGATATAATCAACCTGCCACACCTCCCCATATTTATATTTTTGCCATCGCCCTTCCCCCTCAAAGAGGTTTCATCCTCTTGGCTTGTTTAATTGCGTCAAAATTGTGTAAAATGTATCACAGTCATGGATAACCTGTGCAATAGCGTCCATAGTTAAGTCCACCCCTCGGTCTCTAGCCCATTTATATGTTGTGTCTCTTCCCTGATGGCCCGAGGTCTCATGGGCCCATCGAGCTAAAAATAATTCACTCTTATGTTGCCAGTCCAAGTCTACTTGAGCCATCTTAACTTTGGCAGCTCGATCTACCTGATGGTTATTCTGTTGTTCTTCAGTTGCCCGGCTTTTAGGAACATGAGCATCTACATGGCGCACCTTCACAACTATATTCTTTACTCGGTCAGCAATATCTTTCCACAGTTCAGCAGCCCAAATAGGTTTACCCCTCCGTTGCCAGCCATTTTGTTCCCATTGCTGTAACCACCCCCATAAAGCATTTGCCACCATCCATGAGTCAGTGTAAAGATAAAGCGTTGGCCACCTCTCTCGTTCAGCAATATCTAAGGCCAGTTGGACAGCCTTTACCTCTGCAAATTGGCTTGATTCTCCTTTTCCTTCAGTGGCCTCTGCAACTCGTCGTGTGGGGCTCCACACAGCAGATTTCCATCTGTGGTGCTTTCCCACAATGCGACACGATCCATCTGTGAACAGGGCGTATCTCTTTCCATCTTCATCATCACTATTTTCTCCATGTCTCTCACTTTTCTTTGTTGCCTTTCTCGATGGTGGTGGAGTTGTGCCCTCTCCCTCGCCTGTATCTTCCTCTTCTTTCATCACCTCTTCTTTGCGTTCTAGGCGCGAGGACACACGTTTCCATTTCTGGCCTTCCACAGGGGCAACTGACTTTGATACTGGTGTATCCTTTGGCTGGTCAGGTGTGACCGAGAGGTTTTCCTCTTTGGTTCGGGCCTCAGTTTGGACACTCTCTCTCTTCATAATAGTATATAAACCTCTGTAAGCATAAGCCAAGCCCCAAATAAGCTGTTCCACCTCAGATCTTCCTGTGTTGCAACACCCTTTACTCAGATACAGGCCTAGCTCCTCAGGAACCTGCAAGTGTTCAGGAGTGAAATCCCAGGGCATCGGGGGTCCCCATGCTTCTAATTTCTTTCCTAAAACTCTCCACTCTCCCTGCCATTCAACATTCTCTGTTTTTGGGAGAAGCTTCCTGCACATTATGTAAAGTGCTATTACATGCAGGAGGACTAGTATCCCAATCATTAACCCCATCCCTAAGCTGTAATCTTGAAAATTCATAGCAAACTGAGAGGGGAACCTGGACACCCATTCAAACATCGTATGATTTGTTAACATATTATCGTTTGTTTCATTAGCCGGGCTGTCTTGGTATCCGGCAAGTGCCTCTATCACTGCTTTTTGTTTATCATACAGGGACCAGACCCAGTGGAACAGAATGGCAAACTTAACCACATTCCAGTACGTTTTGAGCATTAAAAGGGAAAAAAACAATGAAATGCAGCCCCTTTAAGAGCAGTTTAAAATGAGAGAGCATTTTTTTTTTCTTTACTAAAACAAGCTAGTAGCACCCAAAAAAGTTTACATATATCCCAGAACAACTGGCAGTACGCCCAGACTTCAAGGTCGTGTTATGCCGTACAGTACCTGCACTACAGATAAGCTTGCTAGCAAGAGACAGAGATTCACTCTAAAACTATGTCTCTGCCCGGCTAAGGCAGCTAGTCGTGCTCCACGCTGGGCGCCAAAAATGTCAACGGTTTACCGGGCTGGATCGGCCCGGTTCCATGACGATTGGTGTGGGGGACTCGCAGACCCACGCCCCAGGAAAGGGGAAGGGGGAAAGGGAAAAGGGAGATGGGCCTAGAAACAAAACAGCGGCAATGATCTGAGGAGGAAAGCTAATTTACTAAATAAGATATCAGAAAGCAAAATAACACAATATAATACAATATAATTGGAATTGAAGCTAATAAATCAAATAAAATGAGCAAGAGAGAGAGTGTCCGATAAACCGAAGGTCTTACGCTAACGCTGAAGGCGATACGGCAGCGAGCACCCACTGCTGAGTCGATCCCGAAGGAAAAAGAGAGTGTCCCGTGACCGCAGAGGGTTTTTATCTTTTCCCTCTGAGCGGAAAATACGTAAAAATGCAAAGCATCGCAAAGTCCTCTGGGGAATGTAGTTCTTCTCTTTTGAGACAGGTATACCCGGAAATATCAATGATCTATGGAGTTGGAGTATTAACTCTTTAACTCTTAATGCACTACATGTTGTTATGATGTGGAATACCAATACCAGAAATCATGAAACCATGACAAATCCTTTTTGCATCACCTGCAAGTGTTACCAGGAAAGCAGAAACTCGTGTGATTTGAGCTACTTGATACATGCAAAGACTTTGTCTCAGTTTTCATGAATATGTCACATTTTATATGAAGGTGAATAATTCTAAGTAGAGAGATAACAAAAAGGAAAAACAAACAAACAAACAAACAACAACAAAAAATAGACCAACTAATAAGAAATTTGAGGATAAAGTCCTGGGGAAAAAAATAATAATATGAACTACCTCAGTCAGAAGGGGGACTTCAGCCTACATCTCCTGTTTTCCCCTAGAGACATTAACTCCTTTTTTTCCCATTCTTATCTAGATATCCAACTTCATCTGCTTGCAAATAATTTGGAACAGTTCAAGTACTTCATTTCTCTTTTTGATAAACAAAACCAAAATAAAATAAACAAAAGAAAAACCAAAAACAAATAAACAAAAACATTTAAAAAAACTTTACCTCAGATACAAAAGGAAAAAAAAAGAAATGAAACCAAAAATCAGTTATGACACAATTCATTTAAGGAATCAAAACAATCAGGACACATTATTAGGAAGCTAGAAATCAAATCTAGGTCTCCCCAGATTTTCAACCTGAACCTACTCTTTCTTACAAAGGAAAAAATACTGCCTTACCTTATTCTGTGGTCTTCCCACAGCACTGCTTATGTTTCTTGCATACCCTGTTGTCTTGCTGCCAAAGCTAAAGCAGATTCAGGAGGTAGAGTGTCATGGTTTGAGTTGAAATGACCTGGCATACACAAAAGACATACAGAATTGTATGGTGGGTCTGTGAAGAGAAACCAGATCTCATGTACAGTTTCTATGTTTCTGTCTGCCGCAGTCAGGAGAGTCTTTGCTGAGGTCCTTGACAATTGGCCTGTAGTAAATAGGGTACACAAACTTATTCTTAAAACTGTAGGAATTATATTACATTTAGATTTTTCAACCTAGGCACTTAGTAAACTTCCTTTCAGAAATGGTGATGCTCCATGGAGTGGGCCAAGG
This sequence comes from Oreortyx pictus, assembly GCA_036925125.1. NCBI lineage: Eukaryota > Metazoa > Chordata > Aves > Galliformes > Odontophoridae > Oreortyx > Oreortyx pictus. The sequence continues at coordinate 65,941,809 of JAUPFR010000004.1, read as the reverse complement.
TTACCAGGCCAAGTATGTTTCAGCTGGTGTGTGTGAAGAGCAGTAATGTGGCCTATGCAGTCAAGAGAATGTGGGATGCTTTATAAAGCACTTAACTGCAGCACAGGATGTGCACAAGAACTTCTTTACAGTGAGGGTGATGGAGCCCTGGAACAGGCTGCCCAGGGGGGTTGTGGAGTCTTCTTCTCTGGAGATATTCAAGACCTGCCTGGACGCCTACCTGTGTGACCTGGTGTAGGGAACCTGCTTTGGCAGGGGAGTTGGACTCGATGATCTCTTGAGGTCCCTTCCAACCACTATAATTCTATGATTCTGTGATTCTATGATTCTATAAAGGATATGTTCTTCAGAAGAGAAAGAAGGAAGTTTGTGCCAAGAAAGAAATACTGGTGTTCTAAAAAATCATAATGTGTAAATGGTTTAACATGAATAATAATGCGTGTATTAATTATTTATCCAGAGGAGAACAAGGAGAAGAGGCATAAAACAATATGCAGTGTTTTCTCATATGCTTGGCATTGTTATAAGCAACTTGGATTAAAACACTCAGGCTATCAGATCATGAAGACAGGAACTCATGAGAAGTTAAGTTTTCTATTGTGTTTTAAACCACTAGTATCACCATGGCTAAGAATTTGAAATCCTTAAGCCTTAACATTTTTATGTTGCAAAGTGACTGAAGAGAGCTATAATCTCTAACATGGCTGAGTAAAGCAAAAGTAAAAATCTTTGTTCTACTAAATACACAAAAAAGGGCTAGGATTTGATAGATGCACTTCATCCCTGTTATATCCTTTTCTCTCATCAAAACATTTTAGTTCTCATCATGGGTCTTTTCTTGCTAAAATAATAACAATAAACACAAAATATCATCAGCTACAGTAGCATTTCACATTACCCATCAGTTACAGAGTGAAACAGGAAACACCATTTTCCAATTTAAAAATGTTTGAATGGGCTGTCAAAAAGCCTCTCAGTAAAAGTGTTCCATCCAACAGAAACAAACCCTGTGCAAACAAATCAAGTGGTGCAGAAATCCTTTGCACAAGATGATAGGCAAGGCCTCCATGCTGACACTGTATGCAAGCCAAGTTTTCATGTACTTTGATGGCTGACCTCCAACTCCTGACATATTCATTATATTTCAGCATGTTGGGCGCAGATTGCATTGAAGTGATGACAGCTACAAGACAGCCAACGAGGAATATGGGCATTCTGGCAACAGGTGGCCTTTCACTTCTACAGGGAAAGTTAATCTAGTTTATCATCAAAGTATATTATGTTCAAGGAGTGTCATGTTTTGAGAAGTCTAGTGACAGATCAAACAGAAGAAGCATTCTTCCATAGACTCTGACATTTTTTGTAGACCAAACCTTTCAAACAGCTCTAGTTATGCTTGATTTAGGTCAGTTAAAAAGTTATTCCATTGTTTCAAGGTTTATGTCATTGGTTCCAAATTACAGTTTCTGTCCTTCGTCGAAAGGTGATGGAGGCACATCATTAAAACGTGCAGCCCTGGAACCACCATCAGACACAGACTGGGAAATACTTAATTACCTTGCAAAAGGTAATTTTTGAAAGATGATTCTTCTCAAGGAAACATAACAGCTAGAAATACTTCCAACAGTGCATATCTTTGGTGCTGACAGCTACATTAGCCACAAATCTGTCTTGAAAATCTTGTCCCAGTGTCCACTTTACTGCTTTGTCATCTGCTTCAGCAGATAGATGAAAATTAAGTAAAACTTTAATAATGTATAAGTATCCTAACTCAAGAGATGGACTTGAACTCATGGTTTTGTTTTTATTGTGCTGTTGCAAATAGATCAGAGAAATACTGCACTCTAGTTAAAGTAAACCATTGATTTTACATATGAGAATGTAGTCACAGAGCTGACAGTAGTTTTTCTGCTGGAACTGTTTTGGAGCATTAGAATGTTTTCTAACTAAACTAAGATTATCAATAAAGCAAATATACTTTCCATGTAAATTAAAAAGAAATGAAGTCAATAGATATGACTGACAAAGCAAGATCGCAACCCCAAAATAATTAAACTGAAAATGAAATCTGCTTTCACGTCCTAAACTCACTTTCTGTATCTGCTGACCACTTTCTGGGAAACAGACTTAGCTGAGGAAGTAAAATTAGGAAGGAAAACTTGGTTGTAAAAGTAGGCAGATCAAAAGAAGTGTGATTTAACAAGAGAAACTAAGCCACCAACAGACCGTCAAGGCTCAAACTACAGCTTCTGTAGAGTACTATAGCAACATTTTCAAATCAAAGTTTCAGGCTTTCAGTTGAAATATCATTCTTTCTGAGTTACTATTAGTACGGAAAATGTAGACAAGTATCTTCACTACATTAAAAAATTGCCAAAGGGAGGAAGAAGTAATCTCTTTAACATTTGTTGCTATGTTTTTTGTTAAATAAAATATTCCTGAATAAAAATTCAAATGTAGTTCAATGGATGGGCAGTCCAAAAGTTAAGTTATTTATGTAATTAAGGATACTGCTATTTCTGAAAAGCTTTGTTTTAATCAAGAATCTCATTAGAGTTTTTTACTTATGTATTGGACAAAATATCTGATAGATTTGAATGAATAGAATTGTCATTTTTTTGAAGTTTTATCTAGGGTGAAGAGCATGTTCCCTGAAGTTACCTACCCCTACTTTGGCTTCCATCACAGAGTTGTCTTTGAGCACATGAACTAACTTATTTTGGAGTGTATTTTAAGAGAGAATGTATTCCAAATTACAACTTATCAACCACATACTTCAATCCTTGTGACCAGATTAGAAATAACCCAAAGGCATTTGCAAGCAAATAATTCACTGGCATACATTTTTAACTAGAAGATATTGAGGATCTAGTTCCTCAGATAACAGTGTCTTCAGTACATCTCATTTGCCCTCTTGATAATCTCTAGAAACAGTAAAGTAAGAATTTAACATATTTCAATTGACTAATAATATTCTTAACTATGTTTCATACATACAAAACTATACAATTGTTAACAAAGTGAAATATTTTAAAGTGAGTCCTAGGAACACGTCGTCTTGAAAAGTAAAGCCAACTGAGGAAAACAAACAAACAAACAAATACAACCACAGGAAATCAATTACAAAATTTTATAGCATCTGATAGATGAAATTAAGCTTAGGACATTATCTAATAAGGAAAAGTAAAGAGATGAATGACAAGTATGCTACATTTCATAGATGAATACACCCAGAACAATACCTGTCATAATTACAACAACCACAGATACTCTCTACTTGACAGCTGTGAATATCTTTACTTCTTTAAGACTCTTTCTGTATATGTAAGATTGGCTCCTCTTTCATCAGTTGCTTGCTTCAACTGGTCTGGTGAATTTATAGCTTCTGATTACCATCATCTTTACAGTGCTGTACAGTTAATTAAGACATATCTTCATTCTAATCCTTGTGTGACTGAAAGCAGAATTGTGCCCATAGGCTCTAATTTCTTTTATATTATAACAAAAGATATTTTCATCAGTTTTGACTAGGGATGCTTGTTTTTCCCTCATGTTCTGTTCGTTTTGCTCAGATTGGCCTGAACTTCTTACAGCTGATTTACAAATGGCTTTTAATTTAAAAAGATATTATGTAGTTGTCTGTGATGCTGTCTTATCTTTCCCCAGTGATCCCAAATGTCAGAAACAGAATGTTTTTTTCAATTTTAATTTAGTTTAATTGCACTGTTCTTCCCAATTTTCTCCTCATCCTGTGTATCCAGCTACTGGGTAACTGGGAGCCCGAAGTAACATGGCATTTGATTAGTCAGCTTCAGAAATATTCTGCATCAAGGAACATATGGCAGAAGTATGTCATACAGTATTGACTAGAACAGAAGTTAAATGACAACAATTAGATTTTTTTTTCCTGCTTCTTTGTTGAAAGAGACTTCCTGTTCTCTGCTCTTACAAGGCTAGGATTTGGCCTACTTGAACATATCTATAGAAAAGATGTTTTATTACAGTTTCCTGGCACCTGAAAAATAACAAAGAAATGTGGGCTCATGTATGAAGTTTTCAAGTCTAAATCTGTGGAAGGATGTTCTACTTCAAGAAAAAAGCTGTTATAAACTTTATTTATGTGCCTCCCTCAGCTGAAAAGGAAGATTGTATCTTAATCTACAAAATTTTAAGAAGTTAATGAGAAAGTTTTCTTCATTGTCATTATTCCTATGAGCTTCTGGATGCTTAGTGCAAGATGAGAGAAAACAGAAACTAAGAACTTTTGGAGTTTAACAGAACAACAGAACTGCATGTTTTCCAATGATCTATATGTACAAATTGGCTTTCTGTACACACCTAGGTCCTATAGACTCTAGTTACTTTTGCAGGTTGTTCTGTCAATAGGAATTAGAATGAGAAAAGGAAATTTTCCTGTTCAGATTACATTATTTTATGACTTGCAATGTGTTTATACATAAACCATAAATGGGGTTCTGATTCACAAAGGAGATTTGTTGACACCACCTTAATAAAATCAATAGGCAGAAAGAGTGACTGATAGTAGTAAACTGAAACTGTGGATGAAGAACACAAACATAACAAATTCTCAGCGCAAATCTACTTCTAGAGTTTTAGTTGTCAGTGTAGTTGTTGTGTTTTCTGTCATGTGTGAGTGAAAACTTTTGATTCTTGTCACAATTTATACTTGCCTTATTTTAATTCCTCATCAGGATTTTTTTCCTAAATTATAGTTTGTACTTGAAACAGATCAGAGTTACTCACCTGAAGTACCTGGAGATTCACATACCCTTGTTAACTGGGCAGATAGGTATCATAGCTTTCACTTATGAGTAGTAACACTTAGCTACAACTCTTTAACAAAAAACTCAGGATGAGGAATTATGTTTCTGAATGTTGCTTAACACTTGAAGTGTTTGCTTAAACATAAGCTCTGCAGCAAACATTTTAACGAGGAAACTCCCCTGAGAGTGATCTGTAAGGATAAACCCAAAGGCTTACACTGGACAATTCAAATATGTTAGTTTTCATAGCTAGGTAACAAAGAAGTGTTATCTCACTCAAAAATCTTTACACTAGACAAAGAAAGTTCATTGTTTACTAGGACATACCTAGATAAGGTCATGTCTGTACTCTACCCATATGATTCTTCCCATCTTATTTCCTCTGTACTCTGTCACATTTTTTGTGCTAGTCAGTTAGTACATGGTAGTTAACCTGCCTGTGAATCACTTCTGTACCATGTAAAGCAACAGCTAAAAAAGGAACTTGTGATTCATTTCATCAGACTGACACAAGAGCCGAAACTGTGTGTTAGGCAATCATATTTTTCTGTCTCAATCTTTCTGTTCCTCTAGAGGTGATGTCAACAGAAACACACCTACTATGGCAATGTTATGCACTGGCACAAGTAAAAGCAAGCTTCTCTGACTGCACCATGGGGACAGAATCCAAAATCATTTGCTTTTCACAGTCACCTGCATAGGCAAATTATTGAGAAAAACAAAACAAAACAAACAAACAAAAAAAAACAGTACTTTCTTTGCAAATATTTGGTTTTGTATGTGTGTTTCATTGTCAGAGTCATATTTATGCTGCTACACTTCCTGTCTTGCATTTAGCATAGGGTAGATATTCATTCTCTAAACATATTTCAGACATTTACCCCATTGTAACATGTATTCCTAAGGCCTATATTGCAGTATTCTACTGATGCAGTCATGTATCAAGACGTTAAAATACTGAAGATATTAATAAATGAAATATCACAAAACTAAAATGCATATTGTCTTTTTCTAGAATAGTTCAGAAAAAGAGAAGGAATAAGTGTTTCCTCTTAAAGAATAAAAAAAATCCTGTTTACAAAGATGCAGTGCAGGTATCCGAATACATGTTGAATCTCTACAGTAATTTCATGGCATGAGCTTCTAAAGGCTCTGTGACATTGCTACTAATTTTTCTTAAAAATACATACTATCATGTGAATTTCTGGAGGTACACACTAAGGAGCTAGAGTATGGTAACTCAAATTAGATGCAGCATGTCTCTGCTTAATTTACTTCATGCTTTTAATTACACATCTAGAGAGATTTTAATGATGCCACGTTCAATAATCTAGATCTATCTGTATATAAACACGCATTTAAGCTGAGTGGAACTGATTCTGCTTTTCTACATGACTGGTTACAGTAACCTGAGAATTTCATGTTATAGGATGTTGAAAAGGCTGGTTTTTACCAGTCTTCTTGCCAGTAGCAGATTGGTAGTGTAGACATCCCTAGGAGACACTTCTTCCTGTCGAGACTCTTGTGGTAAATCACTTAATCCCTTGGTTCCTTTCATTTTGCAATCCAGAACATAGGGCCCAGTCACATATAGTCATGCACTTGATACGTACTCTACAAAGAACTAGCCTTCAGAGACAGCTCCTATACTTTTCAGGGAGCCTGTCCTCAGCTGTGCTTCCCTAACTTTTGCTGAAAAAATTATCTGTTTTGATCAGAATAAAAGATATCTCTCAGCAAAGGAATATTGGCAAGTTGCAAGGAGTCTGGTTGTGTTAAGAATCCTCTACTTAGACACAAAAACTGAAAGAGGATAGACAAATTTTTTCAACCCAGGTCTCTATATAATTCTTAAATCAGCATAGAACTAGTAGACTCTTCCCATGTTTAAAGTTAAATACATATTCTGGCACTTGCTGAACTAGAGCCAAGGATACTATCTGCTTATATATTGTTCCACAGATTCACATTGGTGAAGATTTCATTCATCATTCAGATATTTTATTTTCACCTGGCCTCCTACTACCAGTGCAATTGATACAATGATTTCTTCTTATTCTCTGTTCTCCACACCTAAGAACTATTTTTCAGAACATATTTCTTCAGCTAGTTGATCGTGTTCAACTTGATCTATTACATTCCATATGAGTATTGCACACCAGAGACACTTTGTTAAGTAATAATTATTGGTACTTTCTGTCACATTTCAAGATTTCATCCTATAGAAATGTGTTCAGAAGATAAAATAATGTATTTATAAACGAATAAACTTAATTGATTTGTGCCTTTAGGGACTTAGACTGATCAGGACAGGAAAATTGTTGACTTTCTTTTTAGCACATTCTATCATCAATCATGGAGATGAAGCCTATACAAAAAGAAACATCTTATGATTCACATGAGAAAATGTACTCAATCTTTTATTTAAACACAAATGAGTAAGCAGTAGAGAGTCTTGGATCTGATTTTACAAATTTCGTAAATAACTCTTATTGTCTTAATCTATCCAGTCTCCCTCTCATCATGCCCTGTACATTAAAGTTATATTTAATGTTCTGAAATCCATAAGGATAGCAAAGTGTTCAAGCAAGAGAAAATAAGAAAGTTAGGAATCTAAACTTAACTTAAATGAAGCTGGTATACATGAGAGTTGTGTAAGAGGAATGCATTATCATCTCTTCATCCAGAGATAAAACTCTTAATGATAGAAATAGAACTCTTAATGAACTCACAATGAACTGATCACAGAATATTGTTTTCAAAAGGAAAACATTTAAATATCAGACAAAATAATCTTTATAAGTTTCTGAAAGATTGTACCATAGTCTTTGAAATTTTATAGCTTATTAGACTTAGCTGTACTCTTATCTATGTATTAGCATGGACTGAAAAATTCTTTAGACTAGATTTAGTGGCAGGACAAGTTGTTGCTTCTTCACTGTACTTCTGAGGTGACAATTAGCCTTAAACCAGTTTCAAGATATCACTTTTTCTTTTACATGATTAGGAACATATTCTTCTTAGTTCCCCCACAATTAAATGTTTTGTTTTTGGTGTCTAGAGAACAGGAAATATAATTTTTATTCACAAGTTCCTCTTCTGAAAGAATACGTCTCTTCATAATAAACTGGGGAGTTTCACATGTAGGAATAGTACATTGTATTTTTGATCTTACCAGGTGAACTGTCCCTTGAACACTCAAATGATGATTAACCAATCAATGGAGAATGTGCTGTTCTGTCCTATTTGTTCTTCTGTAACGTTTTAAGTAGGTTACTCTAAAAGTAATGCCTCTCAGAATATCCATGGAAGCTATAATAGATGCAAAGAATACAAGAGAACTATTTGATAGAGCTATATAACATAGTTGCCTCTGTTAGGTATGCATTTTCACCAGCTTACATGCTTCATTCATAAATATCAGCACCAGTGGAGGTGACCCACTATTTCACAGCTGCTATGACGTGAGCATTTCTAGAATAATGTAGCCCACACAGTCTATCTTTCACTGAAGAATCAGAAATCAGAAGCTACCAAATCCAATCTATATGGTGGATGTGATAGGACAGATCGGATGTAAAAACAAACAAACAGGGAGGTTTAGAGATCTGATGGAGGTCACAGGGCCACGATCTCACTGCAATCACAGTGGGACTCCTCACATGACTGGAATGCCGTCATGGATGGCTATATCCTCTTAAGGAAATGCAGAATGGTGAGGCAAGGTGGTGGAGTTGCTCAATATGTGAGAGAGGAACTAGGCTGTATCAAACTCCACCTAGGGGTGAATGATGTATGGAGTGGAGAGCTGATGGGTGAGATTTAAGGGGCTGGTGAGTGTAGGTGGCACTCTCATTGGTTGCATAATATACAGGCCTCCTGATCTGCTGGTGGAAGTTGATGAGGCCTTCTGTAAACAGCTAGAAGCAGCCTCATGATCCCAGGCACAGGTTCTTATGGGGACATTTATTTATCCTGATATTTGTTGCATAAACAACATGGACAGGCATGTGGTCAAAGAGGTTCTTACAGTGCACTGAAGATAATTTTCTGATACAGATGGTGAAGAAGCCAACAAGTAGTATGCTACTTGACCTTATTCTTACTGACAAGGAAGGGCTGGTCAGGATGTGAAGGCTGGATGCAGCTTGGTATGCAGTGATCATGACATGATGGATCTCAAGATCTTGTGTGGAAGAAACAAAGTAATAAGTAGGATTGCTGCTGCCGGCTTCAGGTGAAACAACTTTGATATCTTCAAAGACCTACCTGGAGGTATTCCATGGTCTAGAGGGTTAGAAGGTGAGGGGGCCCATGAGAGCTGGTTGGCACTTAAACATCACTTCTTCTGAGCTCAAGATCGATGCATCTTTATGTTGTGGTTTTGTGATTTTTGTTGTCAGTATTCCACATCATGTAAAACTAAGGGAGTTAAAGAGTTAACGTTCTGGGATAGGAGGGGAGAAGCAGCATTTGAACTGGTGTGCAGAGGAAGAAGAATGGAGCTCCTGGCAGGACATCAACCTCTCTCTCTCTCTCTCTCTCTCTCTCTCGGTTTGTCATGGAGAAAAGCACGTGTGCTTCCTCTGCAGTCTACCAGCATAAGATCTCTTATTTTTGGACAGCATTATCTCTCTCATTTTGTTTTATTTTGTTGGATTTAGTAAATTACCATTCCTCCTCAGATCATTGCCATTGTTTTTTTTAGACCCATCTGCTACCTCCATACCTTCTTCTCCCCTTCTTCTAGACTGCACAGCTACACTTGGGCCTGGCCGCGTTGCAAAAGCCAGGGCAGGCTTTTTTTTCTTTCCCCTTCTCTCCTCTGCTTTTGTTCTTGTTGTTTTTTTGTTTGTTTGTTTGTTTGTTTTGTTTTGTTTTGTCTTTGTTTTTGTTTTTTATGTGTCCTAGTCATGGACTCAGATCTAGAGATAACTCTGTGACACCTTAAGAATAAGAAATTGGGGAAAGGTGGAAAGTAAGGAACTCAGGGATGAACCATAAGGAAAAAAGAAGGTTCATGAAATGTGGGAAAATGGCCTGTCCACTTTGGAAGAATACAGGAATGTTGTCAAGACCTGTAGGGATGGAACGAGGAAGGCTAAGGCCATCATGGAATTAAATCTTGAAAATAAAGTAAAGGATAACAAGAAGATTATTTTTAAGTATGTCAGCAGTAAAAGGAAGACTAGGGAAACTTGTGAATTCCTACTAAATGAGGTGAGTGCCCTAGTAATAGGAGATGCTCAGAAGACAGAGATACTGACTGTTTTCTTTGCTTCAGTCTCAGCTACAAAGACTGCCCCTCTGGAATCCCAGACCATGTAAATAAGAGAGAGAGAGAGTCTGGGGAATGGAAGGTTTCTCAAGGACTGAGGAGGAGATGGTCAGAACGCACCTAGCCAAAATCAAATCACACAGATACATGGGCCCCAGTAAGATGCACCCACATGTGCTGAGGGAGCTGCCAGAGTCCTGAACCCTTTTCTGTCATCTTTGAAAGGTCTGCAGGATAGCTACTGTCACTCTCTCACTCCAGTCTTAAAAAAGGGCAAGAAGAAGGATCCAGGAAACTATAGGGCAATTAGCCTTACCTCCATTCCTGGAAAGGTGACAGAACAATTTGTTCTGATGCCATCTCCAAGCAATTGAAAAGGAAGAAGGTTATCAGGAGTAGTCAGCATGGAATCAACAAGGGGAAATCATGCGTTATCAACCTTAGAGCCTTCTGTGATGTCATCACTGGCTGGGTAGAAGGTGAGGGATGCAGTGGATATTGGGTATCTTGACTTCAGCAAGGTATTCGACACCATCTCCCATGATGCCCTTATTATGAGCACTGTGCAGGATAGATGAGTGGATGGTGTGCTGGATTGAGGACAGTCTGACTGGCAGAGCTCAGAGAGTTATCATCAGTGGTGCAGTCTGGTTAAAGGCCTGTAACTAGCAGTGTTCTCCAGGGGTTGCTGCTAGTCTGAATTTCTTCAACATCTTCATCAGTGACACCCTCAGCTAGTTTGCTGATGATACAAACCTGGGAGGAATGGCTGACACACTGGGAGGCTGTGCTGCCATTCAGAGAGATCTGGACAGGCTGGAGAGTTGGGCAGAAAGAAACCAGATGAGGTTTAACAAGAGCAAGTGTAGAGTACTGCACCTAGGGCAGAATAACCACATGCACCAGGATAGGTTGTGGGGTAACCCGCTGGAGAAGAGCTCTGAGGACAGGGACCTGGGTGTCCTGGTGGATGACAGGTTGGCCATGAACCAGCAGTGTGCCCTGGTGGCCAAAAAGACCTATGGCATCCTGGGATGCATTAAAAAGAGCATGGACAGCAGGCCAAGGGAGGTGATACTCCCCCTCTACTCTGCCATGGTGTGGCCTCACCTGGAGTACTGTGTCCATTTCTGGGCTCCCCGGTACCAAAAAGACAGAGATCTCCTCAAAAGAGAACAGCAGAGGGCTATAAAAATGATGAAGGGCCTGGAACACCTCTCTTATGAGGAAAAGGTGACGGAGCACTGGAACAGTCTGCCCAGGGAAGTTGTGGAGTCTCCTCCTCTGGAGATATTCAAGACCCAACTGGACACCTACCTGTGCAACCTGGCAGAGGGAGCCTGCTTTGGCAGGGGTGTTGAACTTGATGATCTCCAGAGGTCCCTTCCAATCCCTACAATTCTGTGCAAGTCTGAGTAACCTGGGTCTATTCAGCCTGTGGAAAAGGAGACTGAGGAGGAATCTGATTAATGTTTATAAATACCTAAAGGGAGGTGGGAAGCAAGTGCTTGAGGCTAGGCTCTTCTCAGTGCTGTGCAGTGACAGGACAAGGAACAATGGCTTAAAAGTTGAATATAGGAAGTTCCAGATAAACATGTGGAAGAACTTTTTTTACAGTGATGTAGCATGGGAACAAGTTGCCCAGAGAGGTTGTGTAGTTACACTCTCTGGAGATATTCAAGACCTTTTTGGATGCCTACCCGTGCAACCTATTGTAGGTCTGTTTTGGCAGAGGAATTGGACTCAACGAACTCTTGAGGTCCTTTCTGTGATTCTGTAGCAGTTCAGCTAAGTCTGGTGATGTCATCCATGACATTCAAACTGGTATAAGGCCTAGTGTTACTGTGAAGCAAGAGAAAGGTTTTCTTCTCTGGTCCAACTCTGGAAGTTTGAGGCTTCAGCTCAACAAGCACCACAATGTAGGACTCCAAGTTGAAGATTTGCCCGATTTCCAGAAAATCCATTTGAATCACGCTTATCCTACCCCAAAAGACAGTGCACATCTCTCTTCCCACAGAGGGATGCATCTTGAACTTTTTATTTGATAAAGAATTCATTTGTGCTCATTCCATGGACTGCTATTTTGACTGCCTGTAGTGGTGTCACCACAACTCATTATCTGTAATTATGTGATCCAGGAAACTAATACCTTCATCTCTGTATTGGTCCAGCGGGTCCTGACAAGACCTGGTGGGTCTTCTGCTCTTGTCTGAGCATTTGTGGGACACATATAGCATAAACTTTGTGATATTCCAACTTTGTCAATGTCATTTCCAGTGCACCAGGGTTGATATTCTACTTCCTGAACAAGTTTATCTCGTAATTCACCAATTTGCGCAGATGAGCTGATCTAGACAATTTTCATTTCATGGTGTGACAGCTGTGTATGGCCATATGGAACATGGCTTGTCTTTCACTTTGCTGGTGCCACTGCTGAAATTCACTACCCATCTCACTGCATTCCTCGCTGAGTTCATATCCACTGTTTGGACTCCATCAACATTCAGCTTGTGTAAATCAATCTCAGCGAATGCCATTTTTTCACACACCTCTGCTTAATATGTTCTTCCATGTCAGATACCAATTTGCCAGACTGCCACTCTGCTGCCATCTGTCACATGGCAACAAAATGCAATGGGATATTGGTGGCAGTGTTCAGCCTATACTGCCATATCACCAACATCCACCTCTGATACTGTGGGCCAACATAATAAAAATAGAAGAAATTACTCTTGGAGTAACCCTCGTAATTTGGCACTTACTACCTCTATGGCTCCTCTGACTGGTGTATTTGCATATCCTGTTTAGTCCTCCAATTGTATTTGATTAATGAATAGAAACTGTTTTATGCACTACCATTCATAGTCAAGTGGTTGTCAAATCCCACCCCTTAAAGAAGGGAGAAGTGACTAAATGCATTAATCTTCCCACTAAGATTAAGATGAAAATGACACTTGTGGTCCAAAGACAATCACTGATTTTAATGAGAATCTCTGTATTACTGTTATCTTAAAAAAGCTGGTACTCTTACAAGTTTATCTGTCTAAGCTGTACAGATGAACTATGCAACATTGTAAGAAGAACTAAGCCTTAACAGATTTATGAGAGAAAAAGGAAGAAAGCAAGAAAGAAAGCAAGAAAGCAAGCAAGCAAACAAGCAAGCAAGCAAGCAAGCAAACAAGAAAGAAAGAAAGAAAGAAAGGGGGTCAGAGGGGAGATGAAAAGACAGAGAAAGAATTCACTGGTCTGGGTTTGTGTTGGTCCACTCATTGGTACAGAGGGGAGTCCTCAGTCTGTGAGAATGCTTATTCAGAAGTTCTAAAGTCCTTAAGGTATGAAGTCCCCCAGAGCCTCTCTCAGGAATCTTTATATGCCTGCTAGATTTGGGGAGTTCATCATCATCCAGAAAGTTCATTGTCAGCGCTCATCATAAGCAAGTTCATAGTCATTAAGTTTGTAGTCAAAACTCCACAGTAAACAATTTTGTACAAATAGGAGTTTTGGACTGAGCAAGGCTGTCCTATCTCCACAGGGCTCCCTCCCCTGACAACATCTTCATCCTTTATATTGTTGTCACAGTGATGGTCTTATTTTGCAAATGTTTGAGACAGTTCCAGGCATAACAGAGGAATTTTTTATCTTGGTCTGCTACAGTGGTCCTCTAATTCTCTGAAGATTAGTAGGAGCCCACTGTCTCTTATGAATGTTTAGACGACTCTTCTTTTGAAAACAAAACAACAGCAGCAACATTATATAGGACATTGTATGACAATTTCCATCTTGGGAAAAGATAATACCAGCTGTCTGGATCTTTTCAAACTATGATACTAGAGAAGAGAAATGAAGAATGAAAGCTCTTAAAAGGACAGAAATATATCCACACATACCCAGAGTTAGTTTGTCATACAAAAGTGCTTGAAAGCAATGTAAATTATTCACTGTTTACTTTTTAGCATCTGTTTAATTTAATGAAATAAGAAGAGACAAATTGCATTATTAGTTCTTTCAGTATCTGGTTATTGCGATTTTGTTCTTACGTACGTACATGGGTGAGATTCATGGTTATTAAGCAAGTGTAAAAATAGGGGAAGGATCCATATTTTATTGGCTAAAAAGGGCTTGATATACAACTACTCACATAAATTCATCATACAGTAGAAGGCACTTTTGTGTCTTTGCTCCATTGGGAAAGCCTTTTCCAGAAATTCATTACTCTGAAAAATTCAAATGAAGAAACCAGGGAGGAAAGCCTAATATGTTTCCTCAGCAGTATCTCATACACAAAGTCCAAGATTTTCAAGCTAGTGGCAAAATTTCTTTAAATTGAATATGGGAAGATTTTCATCTAAATGGGCTGCCTAAGAAAACAATTATTTGTAACAAGTGCATATTTTGTACTCAGTCTCTACTTAGATAAAGGAAATGGGTTTTAAGCATGTTTCTGAAACTATCACATTTTTAATCACTTGTATTTCAGTATCCAAGGACTTAGGCAGACTGAGACATAATTGTCCTAGACATTGTGCAAATATATGGTAAATGAAATTCCCTGTCAGAAGGAATTCAGCCTTGTATATTATAGTTATAAAAGCAACCTCAACATTGAATATTCTGAGCTTTGTGCAATATTCAACTAAAGAGATCAGATCCTGTGTAGACTAGAGTCCCAAGAGACTGGAGATGCCTGCATGTGTCAAGCTGACAGGAATTAATTTATTCTGATAAATGCAAAAATGTTATCTTATGTCTTCAAGGCTGTCCTGCTGCCTGGGCGTTTGCCTTTGATCCAATATAAATGAAGATACTTGTTCCAAGGAGAGGCATAATATTTTATTCATTCACTACTCTCTACCTTTCTTAGTAAAGAGCTGTTAACAAAATTAGGTATTTTTTTGTTAATTACATATAACAAATACTTTTGAAGAAGGACTTGCTTACTTTGAATATAGCGGCATATCTTGCATGGCTCCTCTAAAACTATCCAGCCTATGAGAAATACAAGCTGGTGAGAATTGACTGTCTTCACCAGTAGCAACTGACAGATTAATCTGAATGATAGGATACGATGGGATGGGATGGGACGGGACGGGACGGGACAGGACAGGACAAGATAGGATAAAGGACAGGATAAAGGCTAGGCTAGGCTAGGCTAGGCTAGGCTAGGATGGGATACATCTGGAATGGACCTTCAAAGATCATCTAATCAAATTGCTTAACTTCCTCAGGGCTTACTGAAAGTTAAAGGATATCATTGAGAGTATTGTCCAAAATGTCTATTGAACACTGACAGGCTGGGACAGCAACCACCTCACTAGGAAATCTGTTCCAGTGTTTGACTACCCTCACAGTACAGAAATGTTTCCTAATGCCTAGTCTGAGTCTCCCCTACCACAGCTTTGTTATGTTCACACATGTTCTGTTGTTGATTCCTAGAAGAGCCCAACACCTCCCTGTGCTTCCCTGGCTTACTCCTGAACCTGCTGTCAATAGCACCTCCAGACCCCTTTCTTCTGAACTGCACTCCAGGTCCTTGTATCCCACTCCATAAATGTGTCTGGCATCACACCATCCCAGGTGTAGTACCAGGCATTTTCTTCACTTTGTTAAACTTCATGCCACTGCCTATTGCCCAGTGTTCCAAGGTATGTTGATCCTTATGCAGGGCCTCTTGTCCCTCCAAGGAGCCAACAGTGTTGTCAAACTTGTTAAGCATGCACTTTCCTCCTGTAACTAGATTGTTAATTAAATTCTTGAAAAGTACTGGCCCTAATATCAAGTCCTAGAAAACACCACTGGTGACCATTCACCAGCTGGAAGTAGCACTGCTTACTACATGTTCCTTCTACAACCTGACATCAAACCAGTTAATCATTCAGTAGAGCACAAACTAGTCTGTTTCACAGTTGGACAATCTGTCCAAAGTATGCCAGTATCAAAGAGATATTACTGAAATACAGAAATATTACAACTGCTGCCTTCCCTTCATGCACCAGGCAGGTTATTTTATCATAGAAGGAGATCAGATTACTAAGGTAGGAGTTTTGCTTGACGGATCCCCTTAAACATGCTTGATAATGGCTTTGTTCTCTAAATTCCTTTCAATAGCACACAGGATAACATTCCACATAAATCTTCCAGGGCCTGAGGTTAGACAAATAGGTCTGTAGTTTCCTGGGTCATCTTTAATTCCCCTTTTTAAAATGGGTAAAATGTTGGCTTGTTTCCAGTTGTCAGGGAACTCCCCAGACAGATGCAGAATCTTACAGTATCAGGACACTGGCGTATCATATCAAAAACTTATGTGTACCAAACTTGTCTGTACCTTGATTCCACCTAAGGTGGTTGTGGTAGCTGCCACAGTGGGAAAAAGAGAAAGTTGGACCAGTTTCAGACAACTGATTGTGAGAAATAGGTCTCATCACCCTTCTGCTTCCCTTTTCACATTCAGCTCTACTGTCAGACTCCAATAATTTGTGCTGGGATAAAAAGCCCTCAGATTTTCTAAACCACAAAGAAATTAGTGCTTAAGAATGAAGACTTGCATTTCCTTGTGCATTACTCTCAATTCCATAAATGAGGGTCAGAGTTCAGAGCCAGGAGTCATTAAACAAAAAATCTGTCACACAGCGATTTCTCTCCCAGGCACTTGTTAGCATTAGTTATTAGCCCCTTCTGCCAAACTGATGAGAAGTTTTGACCTACTCCTTTTCTAAACACTTTCAGAGCAACAACAAAAGGTTCCAAAGAAAGAAAAGTATATTTTCAGAATATGGAAATTGTGTACTGCTTGGTTGTCTGACATTCTGACCAGGTGTTTTTCTGATTGTAAAGAAATATGAATGATTTGCAAAATCACAGTACACACACACACACAAAGCCCTAAACAGAATAATAAGCATGCTCACAGCAAGGAAGAAAAATAACTGGGTTTGTGGCTAATTACAAGCTTCTCAGGTATTTCACACACAGGAGAAGATAAGCTGGCCTGTGATTTCCTGCTGACATCATACAGATACGATTGTTTCCCATGAGCAGAATGGGAGAGAAGAGAAAACTCAGTACTGTCAGATCTGACATTTAACATGCAAGATGTGAGAAAGTAAATCCATTTCTTCAAAAATCAAAGAAAATGCTTGCACCAATTTTTGGGTCATGAAGCTTCTGGGTTATGCCCAGTCTCATTCAAACTCCATTACTTCTTTCATGTCAACCCTACATTTTGATTCACCACTGCTGTCACAGAGAATATGTCATTCATGCATCTTCCCTTTACAGTCAGCTATGCAAAGTAGCATGTAAAATGTGTTCTGCAAATAGATAATATATCCTATTTCTAACAGCAATGCAGGGCCAGGCCACTTATTTTAACAAAACAAACAAAAACCCGTCAACCCTGTGGTGGCAGATTCAGAAAAGGCCACTTTTAGAATATAAAGAAAAATGAACTGCTGGGGTTGATGAATACAAAGACGGTGTGTTCCAGCTCTTCCCTAGCTTCAAGTTCTCCTGTATTCTGAATCAGGAATGGTCTCTCACATTCCTTCAGCCCCTGGAAATCTATCCACTGATCCTCTAACAAAATTCCTGGGGAAACATTTGTCTGCAGTGGCGCAAGTTGTAAGTTCAAAGTAGCCAGAAAGGTAGGAGAGCCCCCCAGCAACTGCAGTTTTTCAAAGTGAGGCTCCACTCTCACTGCCTATTTACTCACTGGTGGCAGTACTTCACTGTCTGTGTGATCTGCCTTTAGAAAGCAACACTGCAGTGTTTGTTCCAGAAATGGGATGGTAAAATAAACCAAAAATATAGCACAGGAACGGTGGCTGATCCACAACCATCTGAAATCTCTTGCTATATGTGTCAAGATCTCACATATGTTTGATGCAAAGATAAATGCTCTTAGTATATGTTATGCCATAACACATCAGAAAAACCTGCATAACCAGTAACTTCAGTAAAACAGATACCAAACGTTCTATCCATGGTAAGAGAGCAAGTTAAGTTAACTACAATAATGAAAGTCCTTTCCATTGATTAATTGTGTTATTATTTCACTGGCTACGTAAATATAGATCTTCAGCCCTGATAGTTTAATTCAGATTTGAATATCTGAAGATAACACCTGCTACCTTGCTAAGGTCACTGAAGAGTTTAACCTGTTTATTTTTGACAGACATAGCTAGAAATATGTTGCCAACGTATTTTCAAATTAATTTTGATTTTTCAGTGGTATAACAGAGATCTCACGCTTCTGCTGCTTTCACAGGATGATATTCCCATTTAGAAGTTTTTACTTCTATTTACCCATTAGAACAGGCCCCAAGTATGCAAGAAGGTGTCTACAATATTACTGATTCCATTTTGCACAAAAATACACAGGAGTATTTTCCTGATTTGGAAAGGATGTCCTGCACATCATGTAACAGTTTGGTTCTTTGTATAGCCTTACTGCAGTTCTGCCACAGATTACGAACTCATTTTTTGCCTGCCATCAAAAAACAAAACAAAACAAAAAAAACAACACTGTATTTTCTACCCTCGTGCCTAATTTTATGACCAACAAAATGCAAGTTTTACATATCAGTTTCTCAGAGGGATGTTTTGAGAGAATTTTTGGGGTATTTTGAGTTTAATTATCTTACAGATCAGTAGGGAAAGAGGGAGAAGAGTCTATTAATTGGCCATACCTTTATTTCATTTATTTTTCTTTAGAGTTACTGTAGTACATAAGACCGACAAGAAACCTATTTTAAACAGAAGTATGAAGAATGACTCAGAGACCATAACTTGAGCTTCTTAGAGAGTTTTGATGTCACCTTGACCTAAAACACTTCCATAATTTTAAAGTCATTCCTCCTTTGATAGTATAGGATTGTGAATGTTTTCCTTTGGATTACAACACATCCATGTTTCATGTCACTGTGCAGTTTCTAAGTACTAGGTTTAAATAGCAAGTTTCCTACATCATTAGGAAAATAAGTTTTTTTGAAGTTTTTCTGAACTTATCTGTGCAGCATGAGATTTTTCTTTCTCTTAATGAGGGTCTTACTTGTATAAATAGACTACTGGATGATTTCACTAAAAGAAAACAAGGCTAAAATGAAAAAGACAGCAACGATCAGACTTATTCTGAAATGTTTGTAAAGCAGTTGCACAGAAATAAGATTGCCTATACAGGGATTTCTTTTAGAAAAAAAAAGTCCTTCAGCTAATGCAGTAAAAACAAATATGCCTTACACAGTAAAATTTTAAGTAATATTGTTTTTCAATTTATAAAATAATGAAGAAATACTAATTTCACAAAAAGTTCTCCTGAAATTCAGAAAATATGGATAAATTATTTCTCTAATATTTACTCAGGTTTGACACATGAAAGTAGTGGAAAATATTTCCATTTATAGTATCAATATCAAAATATGGTTTTAAAGCTTTGACACTTGGTTCTTGTTTTTATCTCTCTGGCCATTTCTATTTCATTTCTGAAAATCAGTGTATCTTCCGCTTTCACTTTGGTTCTTACAGTGTATTTTGGAGACAAAACACTAATATCAACAGAATATCTGGGTGCTGTCTCCTAGTTATTCATAACTAGAAAGTTCAACATTTCTATATTTTGGTATATTTACTTTCACAAAGATAGATCCCCAATAACACAGTTTAAATGATAGCAATTCTCTACCTCTTTCCTCAGTTGCTTGATCTCTTTTAGCAGTTTCAGTGAGAAAATATCTTCTGAGAGAAGGAAATATTCCTTTGATCTAATTTCATCTATTGGATTGTAGATCATTTAGTTTGACAAAACCAAGCATATGGATTAATAAATGTAATAATTTTATACACCTGTCATTCTTCAGGCTTATATATTTAAAAAAAATGATATTATGCCATATCATCTACTATCAAGTCACAGAATTCTTCAAGTTTGAAACTCACTCAGTCTGAAAAAACAGATTCCACTTTGACAGATAAGCTCAAAATACCAATTGTCCCAGTCCAAAGCAGTAAGTAACTACTTCTGTCATGCAGAAAAGTCATCACCAGGGATTCAGAAATCTTAATTCCTAAAGGTGAGAAAGTAATGGGAGATCTCCAGAAGGATACAGAGAGAGAGAGACAACTGCAGTAAAAGCCGTATCATGTTTCTCTATGAGTGCTTCCAGCACAGTTCAGAAGAGAAGGAATTCTTGTTGTATTTAATAATGATTAAATAAGAATTGCAGTGAGGAATTGTGGAGGTGTTTTTGTTTTTTTTTACATTGACTGTCACTACAAAGAGACTTCTACACACTCCATAGGGGGATTATATTTTAAATCACTTGATGAAGTTTATTCTCCAAGATGCTAGATTTATTTGTTTATATGAAACTCCATATTCTAATTTTAGGATAGTCTTAGATGCAAAGCCATAGGTTAAGTGTTACTTCTTACACATCAACATGTATTTGAAAGAAGTGACAAATCAAATGGCAAGGTTGAGAAAAATGTATTGGTGCTAAAATACTGCATTGGTGCTAAAATACTGTTCTTCAATCCAGGGTTTAAGGTCTGTGACAAGTACTGTTTAACAAACAAGACAGCAACTTCATATTTGTTAAGCTTTTTTTTTCAGTTTGCTTTGTTTTGTTTGTTTCTTTCCGTGTTCTTCATTTACCCACTGTATACTGGATATCAATTAACAATAATACAGTTAACTGCTAAACACTACAGGAATTTATTAGACTAATTCAGTTAAGCAGTTATCTGCATGCAAGCATTTCTCTTCTAAGTATTTTTTTTTAAATCTGTAAATCGGTTGCAAGAATTTTGTTTCAAGTGGACAGAATTTAGTCCAATACTACATTATCTTCACTACTGATAATGTGTTTTCTCCTATGACAAGTAAAGATGCAGTGTAAAAATTGCCTGCATGTGTAGACAAGCATCACAAACAATTTTCAGGCTTATTTTTACACAGTTCATTAAGAAATATTTGCTACTTAAAATAAATAACTCTTTTAAGAATACCTATTAATAATAATGAGATCACTTTCATAGTATTGTTATCAAGAAAGGTGGACTTCATATTTGTTTTCCTGGACATACAGTTTTATTTTATTTTTGAGAAGCAATTATATATAATCATGGGTTTTTTTAATATTATGTTTTAATTTAATAGACAAACACAGTGCTTTTCCTTTGTAGCACTAATGTTTACAGTAGAACTACACAAGCCGGTATTTTTCTTGATGTATATATTTTTTATATTTTGGCAGAGATTAATTGAAAGATTGAAAACAAATAAACTTTATCATAAAGATGTAGGAATGTTAATGGTCAGGTGTAGTGGAAATGTTAAATCATGGTTTGAAACAGTGATTGAGCACCTGGTAGGAAGGGAGGGCCAACCCAGGGGAGCTCAGGTGCTAGCAATGTACCTGAAAGGAAACCATTAAGCAAGTGGATGAACTTCTGTCTATTTGGGGAGATGTAAGAACAGCAGTGGAATAAGTTCCCAGAGGAGAAAAGCAGAACATGTCGTGCTGTGCTGGTGGACAGCTGTCTTGGTATTGACTGTGCATCTTCAGAGGCAGCTGCTATGAATGCACCAGGCCTCTCTCACACATTTCCCAGCAACCCTGACAACGGCCTTCACCTACTGGTACTACAGTTGCCCTTCCCTTCACTTTTCTCCACAGTCCCATGTGCTGGTTGGATAAAGCTTGAGAAAGAAAAGTAAGCATGAGGGAATATATGCCACATGCTGCTTATAGTTTGTTAGTCTGTTTTGATGTTACATCCTATGTATCAGCAGTGCCCCAGCCTACCCCAATCACCCACCATCCATGCGTAGCAAGAGACCAGGGAAGGTACTGTAGCACATATCAAAGAATTTGTCTAGAAGAATTTCAGTACTAATACTGTCTTATTCGTGATACATATATATATATTCTCATGGCTGATATAGCACTGATAGCCTGATATAAAATGCTTTCTATTAATGTAAAACATGTTTATAATTAGGATTATAAAAAACATTAAATCAAGATGTTTAACATTAGGATTATTAATTCCTAGACAAACTACTCATTACCTTGGTAATCTACGGCGTTCAAACTAATGCAAACAATCATGATGTTTATAGTTGGAATTTATCTTCTATTTCAGGATCACCTTTATTTTACAACTATCTTACTAATAAAGCCAGCTCTATTATTTGAAATTGGTAAGACTGAAAATATGGCAACTAATACTGCAAGCTCTAAACAATTTTGCTAAAATTAAAGGCTTACAATCATAGAAGTTTTGACATAAGACGATAGTCTTCCCTGACTTAATCAAAGTGTTGTGAACAAGAGCAGTTGCTTAAAGCTTGAGTAGATACAGAAAAAGAAAACATTCATTAAAAAAGATTATTCATTAAATAAACATACTTTTGTGTATCATGTATGGGATTCAAAAAATGCAACAGCACGTTTAAATACAGGCACCAACTTCAAGGTGTCTTAGGTGTATACTTATGTGCTATGCTGAAAAGAGAATTTTGCAAATGAAGTTATTTGCCTGCTTCACTGACTCACATCTACTTATAAAATAAAAAAAAAAAATCAGAAAAAAATAATAAAAAAAACAATATCAAGAATACCTTACTGATGTTTTACATTGAGATAGTCTTCTCTCCGCAGCCATCCCTTTACAATGGTGGAAATGAATAACTATGAAGAAAACACCCTCGACACTAGATTAAATATTTCACCCATGCATCTTGTAAACACATCATCTCTGCTGCTTGAGAAACAAGCAAATGAGGACTGTAACACCAGCACCAAACAGTTCTGTAATGATTAACAAAGCTAAAAGGATTAACATTTAATATTTTTTCATGGGGGAAACAATATAATTCTGGAAGACCACATAGATAAAACACATGCAAAGAAAATCTGGATTTCTTTTTTTAATAAGTGAAGCCTTCTCTTAGTACTATTTGTAATTTCGGAGAACATGGCTCCTGGCAACCTCTGAAAAATGACATCATCTTTGACCTTAGCAATAGGAGCGATAAATATAAGAGGATTATAAACCATTTTCCATAGTGCTTTAATGCTACTTCCTAGCTTGCCAGAAATGATTGCCTTAGAAGCAAAGTAGTAAATATTTAAAAGTCTTCCTTGTCGGCAGATTTAGCTAGTTAACTGTGAAGGCAATATTAGCATAAATATCTTCTAAATAGTGCCATTACTGTTTTGTGTCTGCTAATGAGGCCAGGCCAAAGATACCTGTGTTTGCCACCATCCACCCTCAGGAAAGGCCTTACTTTGCCTTTTGGACACCACCTCTCTCCTTCTCCCTGGCTCACCCTCCCCAGCCTCTTTGTTTCCGTAGGCAGAGAGTCCCACTCCTCCATACCCAAATTCCCATCACTGTGATGCACTTGACACTTGATGTTATTGAACACAGCTCCCTCTTCTTTCAGGTCCATATCCTGGCTGCTGCGGGAGGCACAACACTGAAAACCCAAAGCATTTCAGTTCTGTGGGCACCAGGCATCAAGGAAAAGCTGTGAACATCTCTTTCTGCATAAAATCACTTCAAGGGTGACTATTGGTGTTGTGGTTTTGTGGTTTTGATGCCGGTATTCCACATCAGAACATCATGCAGGCAGGGAAGGAGTTAATGCTGTGGGAGCAGCAGAGGGTTGGAGCTGGGCCCCGGCCGCCAGGCCCCGCTCGGCTCTCGGCGCGCGCTCTGGGCTGCCGTGGGAATTCAGCACGTGTTCTTCCCCTGCCGTTCCTCCCTAACGTAAGCTCCCAGTTTCTGGTTTGGAAACTTTGTCTCTCTCTCTCAAAACTGTTCAATTTTATTAGATTTAGTAAAGTTACCGTTCCTTCTCAGATCGTGCCGTTGTTTTTTGTACAGACCCATCTGTTCCCTCTGTTTCCCCCCTCCCCCGGAGCGCACGGCTCTGCTGGGGCGGCCGCGTGGCCACTGACGGGGCAGGTTTTTTCTCTTTTCCCTTTCTCTCTCCCTTCTCGGTTTCCCTTGGGTTACTGTCGCGGATAACACCGTGACAATTGGGTTTTTATTGTCTCTTCAGAATACCAAGCTTTTCTTCCCATTCCAGTGGACTGCAAATGGCAGGAGCACTGGAAGACAGCTGTTGCCTGTTGTATTTTGATTTACTAGTTTACAGCATTACTGTCAACCTATAAAATGGCATGCCAAACGATCAGGTGCTTAAAACACTAAGATAATGAATGATAAAAACAAACAAACAACAAACAAGAAACAGTATATTTATATTTATTTTAAAAGCTTTCTCACTTTTATTTTATTTTATTTTGTGGAGTACTGGAATTAAAACCAAATATGCACAGGGTACATTTTCTCCTGAGAAATAGGGAAGAAAGGCTACTATATTATTTCATTCATTCCCCTGTAACCCTGCCCTATTCATCTATATATATTTTTTATTTCATGTCTAATCAAGCAAGCTGATGTCTGGGATTACATGGCATAGAGGACATAAAACTTTAAGTATGTGGCACATTGAGCTGTAGTCTGATAGGAAGGAGGACGACAGAATCAAACCTCCTGAATAAAACCCAACTGTACTTGCCAACTGTACATTTTGCCAGACATACGGCTGTCCTGCATGTCAAACAACGTTGAAACCAGGATAGCTGTTTCACACTCCAGTTGTGGAATCCTGGAACCACTTTCTCAACGAGAGCTTACTCAGTTGAAGTTTGAAGAGACTTAAAATATTGGCACCACTCACATGACAATAACAGCAGGATCAGGTCTCCTACCAGAACAAATGTAAGCAATGTACTCAAGCACGTGCTCACACACACATACAGTGCCACTGAATTTAGCAGTAATACAAGACGCATAAAGCACCTTTGCAGAAGGGGAAATGAGTGGGGTAGATTCTCAACAATCTGAAAATGTCTGCTCTGTATCTGTCCTTGGTTAAGGATAATGTGCATTAGTAAGGCTATACAAGGCTGTATACTTAGAAAATCAAGACAGCAATGTAGGTACCTGCAATCTCTCCCCAGCAGAAGCAGAGAACCAGTGACTAACCTTTGTCTTCATACAGAGTCAGTACAAAATAAAGAAATTCAGTAGCACTGAATGAAAGGAGCTTCCTTTAAGATTAATTTTCAAGATGAAAAATACTGGTCTATTCAATTTCAGGTGATTTTAAATAATTATTTTTCTCACATTTTTTGTTAGAAACTGATAAATTATTGCAACTTTTCACACAATTATTTTAAATAATTGATTATTGTTTACCTGCACCAGGTTGTCCTTTGATGCTTGTCATCATTTCTCTTTTTGAGAGCATTTACAGCTGCATAGTAGGATTGTTTTATCATCAGCAAACTGACATATCCTAGAACATTATTGCTTACTCAGAGCTCCAGTCCTGATTTCACCATATCAACAGGAAAAATCACATTAAATTTAATAACACCAAGATAAATGCTCTCAGTTGCTCTCAACCTTGTGGCAAGACGGCATACAGGATACCTATATCCATATGCACATAGACCAGGGAAGAATTCTGACTCAAAACATTAAAAGTACCCATGCCTATTGAGGAGAAGAGTAATCTCACACTGATATAACCACCATCACTATTATTATTATATAATTATTAATTAAACCTATATAAATATAACTGGATGTTCAGTTATCAAGTTACTGTGAATGCAGTCATTCTGTGTTCCACCATTCCAACCAAAGGAGTATTAGAATATCTCGACAATTAGTTTTCGTATTTTGTTCTGTTACTTAGCCATCATATCTATGCATCAGACTTTGGATAAGATCTCAGCTCACATTTAATAGAAACATAAATTTCAAAACAATTTTTATATGGGCCAAAAGTGTTCTGAACAAAATTAAATAAAATCTCCAACCTCCCAACACCAAAATGCAGAAACCAGAAGTAAAATAAAGAGAAGTCATCATCAATTACTCAACAGTTATCACATGCCACTCCGGGACTTTTCTTCCCATTTCTTTAATTTTTTAGAATCTTGGAGTACTAGTTTTATCTAAAACATTCTTTAAGCCTTAAAATCTTCATTTTTACTTCTTTATTTTTTAGAATGTAAGGGAAGTTGTGAAAATGATAAAGGTAATATTAATGCTTCAGTTTCCCTTTTCTTAGAAGAGAGATGACTAAGTTATATCAAGAGCTGAAGACCTGTAGATAGGAGTTACCCTACTCATCTTCTCCTGCAAGTTCCTTGTGTTCTGAAAGCCACTATCCCTTCAAATTTTCTATCTGAGCATCCTCACATGTGATTCCAAAATTAATAATATTAGCTCCTATGGAGCTACTCCTACTTTTTCAGCCAACCCCATTCCTTTGAACCAAATCAGTTTACAGAATGTTCATACAAACAGCTTTTTTAGCAATTCAGGAGATGAGAGCATTTGTCCTATGTCACTCCCTCTTACAGTCATTCACAGAGCCGCCCTATTTGTCTTCTTTCATTCTTTTCCTGCTCTACATATGACTCCTTGGACCGATACAAGTGACTTTATTTAGAATAACAACTATCGTAAATGACAAGGAAAATAAAATAGTAAAGAAAACTAAAAATGCTATTTGAAGAAACTGAAAAATATTTGAAATGAAAGTAATTTCCATTAATACATGATGAGTTAATTTCTAGTCTTAAATATATGTATGCAGTGAGATACAAGTGAATATATGTTTTTTTAGGTAACTGAAAATGACTCATTAGCTTTGACATCATACTTTGGAGACAGGCCTGTGTATACACACAGGCTCACATACCTGAGTACGCTTTTGCATCTCCATGATCAGCCATTCTGATCTGGATGAACTGCAGATGTGCAGAGAGGAATCAAGAAGATGAAGAGAAATAACTAAGGGATATGTATGTGTTGCATCATGCAAAGTTCTGGAAACTTCATAAATCACAACAGAGGACGCAAAAATACCATACATGTTTGAAGGGAATAAAAGTTATCCTCTCAAAGCTAAGAGATGAATTGTGGATACATGTAAGTACACAAGTTCTAACTGTAAAGAAGCCAAAAATTGTAAATGAGGATAAGCTAAAAACGTGATCAACTGTCAGAAAAAATCAAAACAAAACAAAACCCCAACAGCAAAGAATGCACTAAGACAAGTGAGAAAAATCTGATGTAACTGGTCTAAACTAAAAACTAAACTGAAAACATGAGACAGCAATGACTTGACAACACTAAAACAGAATATGGTGGAAAATGTACAGAGATAATTAGAGGTTTTCAGCACTTCTTGCCTGAAGATGATTTTGTGTTGGCAAAACCAAAAAAGCTGTGGTGATAGCCAACAAGGCCTATGTATAGATCGCCATCTGGAATTCCGAGGCTGGTGAAAAATTCAGGGCCAGATGACAGTACTTGCATCTTATATAGCACCTTTATAAGCAAGTAACAATAATGTTTTGGACTTTATATAATATAAACTCAGAAAACATTATTACTCTTTAAATACTTTGGTAAATAAGCTGAAAAATGAGATGAAGGGCACAGCTCAGAAAAGATGGAATTAATGAATGAACACAAGAAAGAAAGAAAAAGAGAAAGAAAGACATGGAAGAAGAAGAAGGAAAGGGAAAAAAGGGAAAGGGAAAGAAAAAAAGAGCAACGCATTCTCCACACTTCCTAGAAATTGATAGCTTAGTTCAATTAGTAATTCCAAAGGCTGATGTTATGACAAAGAATTTGCATGAAGAGTTGATCCTAAATTTTCACATGTAGGGTGCAGACACACCAAGGAGTGTTTATGGAGGCCTCCTACACAATGCTTTTGGTTTTCATTGCTTTTCCGAACACAATCATGCAATCTTCTGCTGTTCTTAAATATCCTCTCTGTATGAAATTACATTTTTAAATGTTAAAATGGAAAGCTAGGAAGATTGAAAAGGTAATGTTACTTTGAAAGAGGTACTAGAATTTTC
Organism: Oreortyx pictus; assembly: GCA_036925125.1. NCBI lineage: Eukaryota > Metazoa > Chordata > Aves > Galliformes > Odontophoridae > Oreortyx > Oreortyx pictus. The sequence continues at coordinate 65,913,781 of JAUPFR010000004.1, read as the reverse complement.
AGTAATGAAAATAAAATTCTAGCATTTCCAACATTTTTATTTTGATTGACTGACAAATAACTTCTTATGGATTTAAAGCAGAAAATTATATGTATGGATTTGGGATATAAAATATACCAGATAAGTTTTGAAAAATAACAAACACGGAACTCTGCTGAAATCTCATATGTCCAAAGGCAAAAGCATATATAACTTAAAAAAACCCACATGCAAATGTGAGAAAAAAATCAAGATTTCATAAATGCAACAAATACATGTAGGTCTACTTTGCTTGTTTCATGCCAGACAAAACATTGGAAAATAAATTATGACAGACAATTGTAAATGTACTGTTTGAGGATTTCTGTACAAAAAGCTGCATCATGTTCATGTTGTCCACAAGAGAGACCTGGACACATAAGCTAATTTCAACAGTGCTTATTCTAGTAGAAGATGCAACTACTCCCTTTTTCTTGCTACTGGACACTGCTAAGGTGATACTGCTGTTTCTGTATGAGGATCTCTTTTGATCCCAAATTGGCTGTAAAAAATAGGCTCAACAGTAGGTGTTTTGGTCATCTGGCTGAAACAGGCAAGAGAATAGCCACTCAAAAAGCTATGGTAAGAAAACTTAGGGAAAAGTAACTACTGCTAGGGAGTCAGTTATTTTGAGCAGATATTTTGAACCAAATCGCTGAGCAGATATGCATTACAGTGAAGATGCTTTTCTCCAACACGTAGAAAATCCATGCCCTGCAAAACTGTCAACGTAAGTAGACCAGGCAGAAAATAAAATGAGAAATTAAGTGATGGTGAGACAACATCCTCTTTTCCATGAAACACATCTTGCAATCATTGGGACATATCTGTTCAAGCGTTTTGACAAAAGGTGTTGCAAGAATAATCTGCCTGAAGCCAAACATGGTAACAGTAAGAACAAACACCACCTCCCGAGTCTCAGGCTACTGTCGTATTAGAAACATAGAAGTAGCTGAGCAATTAGTTTGGCCATCCATATTCATCCTCGTGTTATCTACTATAGCAGAGCTGGGCTTTGACATTCTTTAGAAATGCTGGTCTCCTCTAGACATGATATTCATTTGGATAAAGCACCAGAAGCTTGCCTATTTTGTGAAAAAATACTGAAGCAGTTATAGCAAGACAGCTCCTTTCCTCCAAAGACATTCATTTATGGAACGTAATGCCCATTCGCTGTACATTTTCTTCTGGAAATAGTACCATTTTGACAAAGTACAGATACTGACACTAAGCTTTGTTTTATTTGTATTAGATGCAAGTCAAATATAAGTACTCATGAGGTGTGTGGGGGAAGTGGTTATAAATACCTATCTCTAACACAGGAGTGTTCAAAAATATGACACAAATTTTATGCTAATATATACATACTTGCAGAAATTGTATTTTAGGTGTACAAAGACGCAAGTGTGAAGACATTCCTATGCCTTTGTCCCTCCCATCACAATAATTAGCTACATCTCAACTTTAGGCAATTATACTTTGAGTCTTTTCTTCCCAGGGCAAATCTGTTCTTAAATTGGATGGAAAGTATTATACGCATACATTCGACAGAACTCATCCTTTGTAACACTCTACTTTTCCTGGCAATATTTGTTGTATTATTTATGTATCTATTTTTTTTTCCTGAAGATCCAGTCCACATCCTTTTCATTCAGAAATAAAGCATTATCTATGGCAGCTACAGAAAGGTACAATCAGTGTTAGCCAAATCTTGGTCTGGCAGTCAAGAGTAACATCTGTTTCATGCTCATATTTTTCATTCTTGTTTTAACAGTCATGAACACTTTTCTCAAACTGGAAAAGAACAGAGCTGGAATTCAGATAAAATAAAACTTCTGAATTCTGAAAACTATACTTGCGTTTGTTCACCAACTTAAAATAAAATTGATTTTATTCCCAGAATGTCACATTTTTTACAAGTACTAGACAACGTTTTAGCACCACTGTTCATCCCTTTGATTTGGGATTTTGTTATCCCAGGAACACAATTAATGGTAAGCATTCAAGACTAGATAGTTCAGTCCCTCTATAACTCCTTTATCCACAGAAGCACTCTGAAGAGCATTTGAAAACCAAGAAGTCTTCATGCTAGGAGAGTTAAGAATAATAGACTGATCAGCAGTATCTTGGGAGTAGAGAACTTTCAGTGAACTAACCAAATCCTGAATATAGCCTCTTAATATTCACACTGAAATATACAAACTAAAGTGTACAACCAAAAATAAACAATGATAATAATAAAAAAGCAAAATTTCTCTTTTATACTTCAGAAGATCAGTATATCTCATATTCTTTCACTCTGAGTAAGGAATTACATGAATATTTACATAGGAAATACAAGCTTGCAATATCTAACAAGGAACAAATATAATAATCAGAAAAATAGCCCATGGTCTCATAAAAATTATAGCAATCAAAATAAGAATGAGTTGAGAAGGAACAGTAATATTTGCTGAGCAAAACTGGTATCAGTATATAACTGTGTCCTGTAAAGAGGCCTTTAAGCAACTAGAAGAGCAAGGTTGCAGATAGTTTGAAAACCAGTTTAAATGAGAGTCACAAACAGATATCTTTTCTTATGCTATCTCCTTCACACAGTTCCAACTTACCTATTGTAATAAAAACTAACCTAAGCTTCAAGCTTCAAAGTCAAGTTCTTCCAAGCTACTGTTTAGTAACTTCAACCACAATCATCATTCCCCCCTCTAACTAACATAAAGAATTTCATTATCAGATTTTCACAGCATTGAAAGAAAAACATTTTTCAGGAAGTGAGAAGTATTCTCCTCTTATTATATAACTAAAAGAAATAGTGGAGGTGGAAGCTTCTGCAGATTGAAAAGAATGAAAGAATTTAAAGTGATGGAAAGAACAAAACCCAATTAGTTTCCTAATTGTGGTCTATGATTTGCATGGCATACTGATTTCACCAAATAAGAAAGCTACTCCACACAAACTGAATGAACCAGGATTCTGTGGCAGAGATGAATCATATCAGGAAAATGACATCAAAAAAAAAAAAAAAAAGACTTGCCAACAGACAAAAGGAAAACAGCAACAACGACAACAAAACAGCCATCAGAATGACTGGAAAAAAAAAGTTCTGTTAAAACTGAAATCTACAAAAATTAAACAAAAAAAAAAAAACTGTTAGAAAATCAGAGCAGGATGGGTATGTGGCTGGCACAAGATACGCCAAAATGCATTCACCCTCCAACAATATGAGAAATCTATGCTACCTACTCTGGCTTAGTGGGAAATACTAGTGATAGGTGGATGGTTGGACTGGCATGACCTTGGAGGTCTTTTCCAACCTCGGTGATTCTATGGTTCTACTCCTTGGGAATGCAGTCATGAGTATCATTGCCACTGAGACTTGCACATTGCTCTTGTTACCTAAATACGTAATACATGATGATTCCTATGTTAAACATTTAAAGACATTTATTAACTTTTAAAAGAAATATGGTTTTGGATCACATAACTGGCCTGATGCAGTTCAGCTTTCCGAAGAAGTTGCACATATAAAGTCATACTGTGTCCACACTACACAAATGTCTGGTAAATACCTTCCACACTGCAAATAGAAGTTCACCAAAACAATACGGCATTCAGTTCTGAAAACAAAATAAACATATTCTATAAAGAAATCTGTGGTCCAGAGTAAAGGCTGCACATAAAATGTACTGGAGGTTTCTCTAACCCAGGTTGTTTCAGACCTCTAAGGTTGAAGAGGTTTAAAACTGACAAAACAAGACATGTAAACGCTTTCACTTTTATCCTGAAGTTGGAAAAGGAGAGAAGGATAGTCTCAAAGCACAATTCAGTACTCTAGCTAACAAATTTTCCATTGAAAGCTGATGGGAATGAGGTGACCATGTGCCTTTGGAAGTATTTCTTCTAATTGCTTTCTTTTAATTAAATCATAAAGAGATTAATACTTATATATTTTAAGTGATTAGTACTTGTTATAAAACTAATAAGACCACAAGCTCAGCTAAAGGACTGCTTTATTTATTTCACCTTCAGAATATGACAAGTATATATTTCCATAAAGTGTGAACACCATAAAATAGTGCATGACCTACAATAAGTTTGAAGAATTTCATTATTTTATACTTGAAAAAATACAGCTTTCACACTTTGAAATGTTGCTAATGTAATCCACGCAAATGAGGAAAAAGAAAGAAAAAAGAAAGAAAAGAAAAAAAAACCTGAAAGGATTCTGTGATTGCATTTAATTGGTTTTCCACAAACCAGGATATATTTCCAGAGGCAAGTGCTAGCTGCTGTTCTGGTAACAAACTTTCATTTGTGGATCCTTTTCCTGAGCTGCCAAAAGCTCTTGCCCCTTGGCAGGCAGCCAGCCCTGATTTTAGACTCATAACAGGAGCTATTCTCTAACGTGGTTGCTTTCGCTGAGAGGAGCTTTCTCAGCATTGTACTGGTGGTTACTGCAACAGTCAGCATATTCTTGGAAGCATGCTTTAGCTCTAAATTAGGAATGAGATGCTGTAACACATTGCTCTAAATTTTGCACACCTGTCAGCAGTAGCTTTTGAAGCCTTGAAAGTGCTGCAAGATGATCCTCCTTCTCCATTGCCTTCCTGTAATTCAAGGTCTCCTTGAAAGTGGCAGCAAATCGCATCTGAGCCAGGTACCCACTCACCCAGCCCATCATCATTACGGGTGCAACTTCTTCTGCTCTCTCATTTCATTTCTCCTAATAGTCTCTCCCAACCAGCACAGGTGCTGAGAATCAACACAGGCTGGGGTTTCATTCATGAATTAATATGTAATAGATGTGAGATTTTTTTTCAGAAACAGAAAAAACGTGTGAGGTGTTAGTAGGCTGAGCAGAGCAATCGAGGTTCTTTCTTCAGTGGTTAAAAATAAACGGGGACAGAAAATAACACTTACCTTTTTTGTTCTTTTTGTTTTTGCTCTGTCAATAAGCAGAAGGCAGCTGCATTATGTGATCTACCTGGCAAGAGTCTTATGTGCTCATAACTCTCATGATTTTGAAAAGTCAGGTGACAAGGATTCCAGCGTGTCCTCTAAAGCATATCTCTGTATTTTGGGAGGATTTGTCAGCATTTCTTCAGGATGCACAAAACACCTCATCAGACATCACAGCCAACCACTCAGTAAGTCCCTGTCATCCCTATACAAAAAAAAAAGATGAAAAAAATCACGAAACATCCTTTTGTTAATAAGTGCAGTTGCAGGTAAATTCCACTCTTTTGAGCTCCATCCACTTGTTCCACAAGAGTGGTTTTGCATGTCTCAGCACTTGATCTTCTGTTGTTTCCATGAGTTACTCACTTTGACCCAAAAACATTTCAGGTTCAGTTCCTTGCTGAGTGTACACAACAAAACACCAGATCATAATCAATAAGGAGATGTCTGAATGTTGAGAAAGCCTCAAACTCCCCTCTTTAAGACCTTTGGCAGGAATTCTTGAGGAACAAAATCAGATAAGTGGCATTTATCTGTTCTCTTTCTGTTGAAGAAGAAAATGTGTCTGTGAAATCTGTTAGAGGAGAGCTATTTGTGTCTCCTCCTCTGCTCCCATCACTGCAAAAAACCCCGAACACATACTCTATTAACATAGACTGTTTACAGTGATGCAAGAGGAGCTGTCTGCTGACCCAAAGAGGCCCTCAGCTACTTAGGACTGTCTGCAGTATTTATTTAAAGAAATGAATATCGAAGAAAGAAAGTCATCTTTAAAACCGTATTAATAGGACTGTTTTCTATGGACATTAGAAAGAGAAGGGCAGATAAACAGAATCATCCTATTCCAATTTTATTTGGTTTAAATGATGAGTTTCTTCGACAGTGAGCATGCTTTTCTATTTTGTATTTCAAGTATTTCATGGCAAATGATTACATAGATTGAAGTATCTTGAAGATTGCTGCTCTCCTTACAAGTCCGATTGTAATAACAGTTATTTTTAATAGTATGAATCCATCCTTGCTCTTGCTTGCAATTAACCATTCACCTGTTTTCTAGCAAGTGCAGACCTAGAACAAAAATTGTGCTCACATTTGTATCTCTGCACTTTTAGGTACACAATTACGTAAAATTCATATTGTATCTCTAAACACACCTTTCAGCAACATGTTGCTTCTAAGAGAAATAGTTATTTATCACCCTCCCCCCCCCCAGGCATGTATAATTCCCATCTGACTTGCTTCTATTGCAAATAAGCCTAACTCAGAGTCAGCTTCCTACCATTCTTTTAGTCCTGTGAAGATGAAAACAGCTTTTTTGTTGTTGTTTGTTTGGAATTAGGTGGTTTTCTTTGCCTTCTTTTTTTTTTTTTTAACTATTTATATTAGCATTCAAAAAGAATATTTTTTAAAAGTATTTTCTTACCCCAGGTATGAGCTATAGAGCCATAGAAGCAAAGTTGTTTACAAGTACAGCCATAAAGCTAAATTGTATTCCCCAATATTGGCTTTAAACCTGAGTCCTCTTCCCTCAGCAGAGGCGCCTGAAAGTAAAAGACAATTTGTTTGAGCAAGACTGGAAGAAATTCAAAGGACTGTACCTTTAAGAAAAATATATCTCTCTCTATCTTTCTGAATGGTTGGATTATAGCTCTGCTACTTTTGTGCTTCAGTTGAGCAAGTTACAGATATTAAACAGAATGGCACATCACAATAGGACATGAAATGAATTATAGCATAATGAGTGAACACATCTACTGTATTATTATACATAGTCACCTTTTATGTATTATGTAAAAAAACCCAACTTGAGAGATCCAACTCATTTTTCATTTCAAAAGAATTTTGTAGAGAACAGTAACAGTGTCAATTACTTCAGTATCAAATACCAGATTTTTCTGAAAGCTGAAAGGTGCAGGAGAGGGAAATGGAGGGAAGTACATCACCAATCACTCAGACAGCACTGATCTTAACACATGGCTGTTAAAAGCAGCATCAACAAATTTCAACCCTGTTTTGTTGTCCAGCAGCATAACTGCTCTGCTTGGGGTAAATGGCAACACATCCCCTGGTCTCTGACAGGCTGCACAGAGGTCTTAGCAGTGTTTTGGGAGTGGTGCACAGCTGCACTCTCCATCCTATTTTATAGGAAGCTGCCTGCACCGAGGAGGGGTTTTTATTCAGTAAAACTGATGTCCTGTAGAAAATAAGGCAGAACGAAGCAGAACAAAGCACTCTTCTCCAGGAGGAAATATCAGCACCTGCAGAAATAAGGCTGCTTGCAGCAGGGGAGGAGGCAGATCACAACTGATTGCATCTTTAAAAAGAGATGACAGTGTTTCAAGATTCTGTGACTTCTGCTCAAATAAAATGGAGCACCAGACCCTTTAGCTCTGGGGAGCATATTTAAGCTAAGGCCGTGGCCCCCCAAAAGGCGATCCTACTGAAACCTAATGATTATCAAAACATAAGTAGATTAATAATCTCTATACAGTTTATAGTGGTTTGACAACTGCAAAAAATACAACCCACAGTAATAACTTCATAATCATTTATCTATTGAAAACCAAATACATTTTTAAGAAAAAAAATATATATTCTATTATTTTACCTTGGTAAAGAGATTTACTGCAAACACGAACTTACCTACTCACCATGTATAACCGTAAAAGAGGATGAATTTGAAAGACTTCTATGGAATCAATCACAGATATTCCTATGGCTACCAAAAGCTGCTCCCTTTGGCTTCTGCAAAATATTAATCCTGTTTGTCTCCAATTTTTACATAAGCAGTGTTTATAATAAAATACATTTTTACCAGTTTCCAAGAAAGTAGCCCTTGGAATAAGAATTTAAACAGGGATACCAGTGTAAATTAGCAGAGGCATCTTCTTACCCCTGGAGTCCATAGAGTCATAGAATGGCTCAGGTTAAAGGGGACCTTAGAGATCATCCAGTTGAAATACCCCTGCCATGGACAGTATTGCCCACAGCAGATGAGGCTGCCCAGGATCCCACACTACCTGGTCTAGCATGCTACCAGAGATGGGGCAACCACAACCACTTCGATATCCTGTTCCAGAACCTGACTGACCTCTTAAGAAAATTTTCTTCCTATCTAACCTAAATCTAACCTATTCCATCTAACCTAAATCTCCCCTCTTTCAATTTAAAGCCATTTCCCCTAGTTCACTATCAGACTGTGTAAAGTCGGTACTCCTTGCTCTTGTGAGCTCCCTTCAAATACTGGAAGGCTGCAGTTAGGTCTCTTAAGAACCTCCTCTTCTCCAAGCCAAACAAACTTCATCCATCTCCTTCCACAGAAAATGCTGGTTTTACCTTAACTTGTGGAACAGGAAGTATACAGGACTTCAAATATCATTCAGAAAAAGGACTTCCATGACTGCCATTGCCTGCTATTATAAATGATGAGCAAGGATACACTTAAAGTAAAAAAAGAGACTCAGCTATTTCATGTTTCCTCCTATGCCCTCTGTTCACATAACAGTCACTAGAGAAGTCTTTCAACTACAATACAATCTTTTGTCGACGTTCACCCATCTGGAATCTGGGTTCAGAAAAGGAGAAATATGACTCCAGTTGTGATGATGTATTTATCAGAACACAGTTTAGGGACTGAGAGTAAGCTTAATATTTTAAGTTTCTGGTCTGCCTGGGAAACTGCTACAAGCTTCCCTGTTACATTAAGTCCTCCTGAGACATTACTACATCTGAGAGTAACATCACAGTGCGAGGCAAATGCCAACTGACAGACATTATGATATCCCTCAGAGAGGTACCTCATTTTATACATGATCCTGCATAATGAGACACAGTGTGCAAGCATTCTGGATTCTGGAATATCTATAGATGTGTCAGGTTCTCACATTAGCCTGTCTTTTGGTTTCAAATTTCTTGAAGCAGTTATGTTAAAAATATGTTTCTGTTCTTTATGCAATCATCCATCGAAATAATGTTATATAGTTTATAAGTGAATACTTGAGTTAAAGATAATAGTCGCTCTTCCCACATCTAATCCAGAGATACCAAAGTGTCTCATAAAAAAGCATATTTATCAACTACATTTTAATAAAGGATAAGAGCTAAGTTAAAGGAGCTTTGCAGAAAAAATTTTGTAACTTTCAATGAAGAACATCATCAGAATATCTGATTAGAAGTCACTGTGGAATAACTGATCCATTATGGCCATTACTGAAAAAAAGAACATCAGTTACACCAGCTCTCATGCTCCTGCCAAAGCCTTGGCTGTAGCCATACAAACTGTAACAGTAAGTGACATCAGACATGATTTTAGGATCTCCTAGCTTGGTCAGTATAGATTTAGTAGGATGTCAATGTTATACCTCCTAACCTTCAACACAGGAACAAGTAAACAAACCTATAATAAAATTAAAGTTGACAATATCAAGCAGTAAAGCAGATTAAAAAATAGTTTGGAGGAACCTTTAGGCTCACAGTTCAGACTAGACCTCTAGAACCAACAACCAGAATATCACATTTGTTTCTATTCTGAGAAGGCATGAAGGCCTCAAGAAACCCAGGCACTGTGCACATGGAAGGCAGTCCTCAAAGCCAAAAGGGTTGAAGCCTAGGAAACAAGATAGGAAAAAGACGGACCTGGGCACATGGCTGTGTATGTGATGGCTGTTGTCAGCATCCTGTCCTGTTGGCAATGCTGCTGCTCAAGCTTTTGCACAGAGTTCATTAGAACAGGGGGCTGAACCTGGGGCTTCTACTTCATGCTGGTCTGTAGCAAACTTATTTCCTCACAGAAAAACATCATCAGTTACCAAAATAAAAAAAAATTCCCTTATTGAAAGACTCACATTATATCTGAGAGGAAGGGCACAGCTGAGATGAGGTACCACTGCCCAAAACAAAAGCCCTTACAGGAATTCAGAATATTCTCATCTTACAACCTATCCAGGGCTCAGGTAGGGACAGATTCCTTTGTCTTTCATACTGCTACCACAGGCACGGGAATTCCTTTGGTGCTGAAGTCTCGTGGCTGCTGATGAGAAGCAGCAAAGAGGAACACAGGATCATATACAGGGTGAAGGTGATGCAGTAGATCCTCTGTACCTAGACTTGTAACACCAAGCTAGGACTACCAGGTGGAAAACACTGACAAGATGCTCATTACGTATTCGGTACTTCTGTGCCACCAATGTGGGTCAATCTTTCAGTGAGATCAGCAAGAGAATCCAGTGCTCCACGATCATTCCATGTCCCTCCTTGTAAAGAAACCTTTCAGGTAGCATGTGAACAACTGGGCTCAGAAGCACAGTAATCAAGGGGGATTATCAAAACCTGCTCACATGAGCAAGTGTGTCTTGGGGCACATCCCCAGCAGCAACCAGAAGTGGCCTTCTGTATTTTCAGCAGGGTTCAGATGGCATTACTTACTCCTTAGCACATACACTTCCTCTGCTAAGTAGCTGCCTCCCGTCAACCTCACTATGGCTGGAGTTCAGCAGTAAATAAAGCTTTCCCTGCCCTGTTCCTACAGCTTGTCAAGTACACTGGACGAAGGTGCCACATAAATGTCACCAGTTATTTTAGGTGATTCCCTAAGGGAAAAGCTGCTATAAAAGATGTGAAGAATAAGTGATACCTCAGAGCTTGCAGTAGATACATTATCCTTTTAGTCTCCTCTCATAAGCCATTGCAACAGAGAGATGAAAAGTCTCACAGGAGCAACCAAGCACAAGTGTGTGTTCTCCTGCAGTATTCTCAGTGTGAAGGAGAGCAGAGTTCTTCTTATCTCTTTTTTTTATTTTTTGTTTGCCTATTTTTTTGAGCATGCCAAGTGCAATCACCCTCATGACTGTTTTCTGCATTAGAAAATCAAGTCATCTACATTTTTCTTCCAGGTATCTCCCTACCTACCTGCTGTACTTAATTATCAAAGCAGTTGGGAACCCAAACTCAGCTGCATCAAACTTTTTTTTTGTTTGTTTTGTTTTGTTTTGCTTTGTTTCAAAACCTAAAACTGGTGCAAGGCCACACAAACTCAGCTCACATTTTCCTACCTTGCACTTTGGTATATTAGATTCTGGAAAGCTATGCAGGATGATGGATTGTGATTTCTCTGGTGGACCGCAGTTCAGCTTCTGAAAATAGTGTTTGAAAATGGAAAAAAAAAAAAAAAAAGAAAATAAGAGAAGTTAGATTATATGAAACAATACTCTAGGTGATCTATCAAGTCAGTACATGCACCCTCACATTTTTCCAGCTGCAGCATTGCCCAGCCAAAGTATATAAATAATTCTGGCAAGATACTAGGAATTTTCCCATTGCTAGGCATTAAGAAAGCCCTGATCTTGAAGACAAAACTGGTAAACTTTAGCTTGGTGTGGGATAGCTGCTTGTGTTTTATATGGATCAGTTTGGCTTCTAATACTATTTTCCCCAGCTTTTCCTGATATGTAAGTGAAGGAAGTGAAGGGATCCTCAGCCACTTGTCCTCAGGCCACATCTCTCCCAGCAGCACACAGAAAGCAGCTAGTACGACTGATGACCCCCAGCTATAATCATCTGTCCTTCCTTCTGTGCTGCTGCACAGAAAATATCTCCCCTCTCTCCCCTCACAGTTACTCTGAGCAGCTTACAGCTCTCAGCCTGTACAGCTGCAGTCCAGGAGACTACACTGAGCCCACGTGCCCCAGACATGACCAGTGACAGATAGAAGAAGCATGTGCTGAGCCGCCAAGCTCAAAACACCCCTAACACTTTGGCTTATAACAGAAACCAGATCACTTGTCTGAACTGATGGAGTAGAAACCCAGCAAGTTTAAGTAGGCTGTAGCACACTGCATTAGAGCTTGAATAATGTGCAGTTTTCCTTTTAACTATTGTTTTTAGATAAGCAGTGTCATAATAAATAGACCTAACAAGAAGCACTCATTTTTCAGCAGCAGTGAAGCACTCCAAATGAATGTTTTCTGTTTGACAGCCCTTCTCTCCCACTCACTTCACCCACCTTCCTTCGCTCCCTCCCTCACACCAAACTTTTTTTCAAAATAAACAGCATTTAATTCCATTACCTTTATATATGCAGGTCAAACACACAGAAAGAAGTGGCAGACATCCACTGCCCTCCAGCTGTGGACACCCTCTCTTAAATGCCTCACTCTCTATTTTGAAAGCAGTCTGATTTTCTCTGCCTCCAGATCAGAAGCTGTGGGGTCTCCAGCCCTCACAGGAGCCTCTTCAGTTCCAGGCTGTGCTGTTTTCTTTATTTGCTTTTTATGCTAGTGTTATCCTTCAGATTTAATACCTTTTCATTCTTGATGAATAAACATTTGAAGTGTTTTCAGATGACATTACTATCTGCTCTCAGCTTGCCAGTTCACTAGATTAAAAGAACAGAAAGTCTTCTGGCATGACAGCCCCTATTCCCTGAATTTTTCAGTTTGCTCGATAGGCCCTTCTCTCTATCAGCCCCATTTTCTATTAAGTTTTTAAACACAGGTGACCAGACTTGCACTCACCACTCCCAGGTGAAGTCTCACCAGCACCTTGTACAATGGCAGTGATACTTCCCTCTCTGCTGCAAATCCCTCTCCTGACACACCTTAGATTAAATTTGCCTTTTTCATGGCTGCCTCCTGTCTACGCCAGCAGGACTCCCTGCTCCTTCTCCTCTTCCCCCCTATTTCTAGCTGATGAGCACCTGTGAAACTTGGTAAAGGGTCCTCAAGACAGAGGACCATTCCTGATGCATCTCTTTATTTAAGACTCAGAGGAAGAAATAGGTGTAAATGAGTCTGTAGCAGCTGTGACAGCAGTTGTTCTAGCCAGACATATCCTGTAAACACTTCCTACTTCCATTTGCTGAGCAGCCACCAAGATCCAGACCAAGCCACAAACAAGAGCATCTCTTCAGCTTTGGGACATTTCTCAGTGGGGAAGGGAGGAGTGAGAAAACAGCAGCAAAGACACAGGCACACACACAGACCCACAGATGCATTAGATACAACACAGAGTAGTTATATTGAGTGATATAGGTCTGAATGAAATAAGCTGATTCCAAAGGGAATGGGAATTTTTTAAATCAGGCAAAATGTGTGTGAGGAAATGAGAAGATACTGCTTTGCAAAAATACATTTTTGTTGAAATATTATCATCACTGTTCACAGTGATGTGTTCAGAACATGAGGTCCTGCTGTAAAATGAGAAGAATTTTCCGTATACTACTACTTCATGTGTTCCAAAGAGAAAGCCCAGTAACCATCTTCATTCTTTCAACCTCATTACTGTCTGTAAGAAAAACATGCCATACTTTAAAATGAATGTAAATTGGACTTCATAGCCAATACCTCAAAGCCAGGCTGAAAACCATGGAATTCTATTAATGTCATACCATGTATTTTAGAATTTTCTTCCCCCACTCCATTTGCAGCTTCCAGCAATTGGGCGGAAGACTGACAGTCTATAGAGCAGCAGAGCAACGGCCTTGTTTGCACACCCATTGTGCTCAGTAAGGCCTTGAAATGCTTGATTCCCCAGAGATCATCCAACCAAGGACCAACTTTTCTCAGCAGAAAATGCTTCACTATATTTCAATTCAGCTGTGATGAACTTCTATATAGGATACCTATATTTAGGAGGTGACTTTTGTGTGGAAGAATGAAACAACGCTTTGCAAAGGGCTCGGGCAAGACATCTCACAAATGTCAGGAGGCAGAGCAGAAAGTAGGGCTCCACCCAACACCTCCAACTGTGACCCCAGCGTCAGACTCTTCAGAAAGTACCACTCTCAGCTTTACACCAACCTGAGTGACAGTAAAAAAATCCAAGCCAGAATTGCTGATACGCATCACGATTCCCCTAAGATCCACCAGACAGACGTCCAAATGCATTCAAACATCTCACAAAAAAATAAAAAAGGAAGGCTTTTGTTGCTCAGGAAATGAGGTAACATCTTAGACTATCAGGTCACACTAACTTTTTTTATGTCAATAGCACTGTCTCAAGACTGGTTTGTAAAAGCCCTATTGTCTCTTTTCATTTTACATTTTTCATCTCTTTTCACATTACAGTGAACTGTGCCACAGCACATTTGTTATAAAATTCTTCAAGAACGATGATAACAAAACCAAGGCAACTACTCTTCTAAGCTCTTTTTTGAAACAGATTTGATTGAGAGATAAAGATTATCTTGGAATTCCTCCACCCCTTCCTCTATCTGAAAATGTAAAGAAGAGGTAATACAGATGCTTGCCCTGATATGACATTAAAAAACAATTTGGGTCAATATAATTACTGTAGAACAGGATATATAATATCTATATTTCTGTATCTATATAACTGTAAATTATTTGTACTTACTGATTTTACCTTTCGTATGCATTCTAGCATTCTAAGGTGATCGGCTAAGTCCAAGACATGGATGTAGAAGTAACTACCAGACAGTCCCTCACTTCATGTGTTTACCATGCATGCAATATCATAGGCTAATTGTTCCAAAACAAGAAAAAATGTATTTCTGCAACAACGTGCCCACGTGACTCAAAGTGACCCCCAGAAGAGCTTCTTTGCACTTGATGGCAGGATTATGGACATGCTGTATATGTCAGCCTACACCATTTTTAATAATAAAAAAAGACACTATAATACTGTTTCCTTGTAACAGAGACAGAAAATCATTTGCTAAGAGTAAGAACATTTATTGGTTTTGACATAAAAATTCCTTGCTGTGAGGTGGAAACACTGTACTCCAAATACCGGAAGAAACGTGAAATCTCGAGGGCTATGTTCAGTAACTCTTGGTTCAAAACCAGACGCGACAGGTGCATTATTTAGGAGCTTGTCAGAGATGATCTTGTACAGCACGTTACTCCAGGATTCAACTCCTGCTATGCCTCGGAAGGACACTCTCATATAAATATATGGCTGCATGTCAAGCCCACACTGCCCAAACTATTTCATCACCGCTGTGGTCACTACAAAATATTAATAATAGAAAAGGTCTTCATTACTGAATGCAACTACTTCTCCCACAAACCCCATGTAATAGCAGGTCTTTGGCTGAGCTTCTTCAGCACATATATGCTCTGAAAAATGCAAAAATTTTTCACAGCAGGCATCCTTGACGTTCTTAAACATTACATCAATGCATTGCTGTATTCAGTGTTAATTTGGTGCCACCAAGACATCGAAAATTCAGTGTAAACAAGAAACAGTTGCAGACCGAGATACTGCTTTGAATTTCCTGATTTCTGCGCAGGCAAAAATCTGATTATGCTTTACTCAACAGTAATTTGCTTTTCATTCTTTCAGAGCTTAGAAGCTAGCCACGTCAGGATTTCAGTAGGAGTGATCAAACAAATACGCTGTAGAACAGAAGAGGTTCAAAGGTCCGAACCATTAAAAACAAAACACCACAAACCACCAGTAACCAAGAACATACACCAACAAAATAGTCTGATTAGGTTCTGTAGCAATGAGACAGAATTTCATCTGCATAAATTATGGGAGCACTGCTATGTTTAGCACCCAAACACTCCCTTGCACAAAGGATCTGACCTATGTTTCAGAAGAGGATACTTGAGATAGACATAGATCTGCAAAGGTTCCTTCCTGTTTCCACTGATCTCTCACGAAGAAGAAAGATTTTTTTATGTTTTGAGTGCCAGAGTGAAAACCAAAATAAAAGATTTGTTTGAACTATTCAAGTATAGACTTAAATTTGCTCATAATCACATCTGTTAATACATATATATATATGTACACATACACATACAACGCAGCTGAGTAGATTAAAAAGGAGAAAAAATATCTACTTTGTCTAAATTGCATGAGAAATGTCATTTGAAATTTTCAGAAAATACCATTTTGATAGAAAATACTCCCACCAAACATGTCCATACCGGCTTGTGAAAAAAGATAGAAAGATTAGAAAAAAATGGCTTTGTAATGCATTGCTGCACCAGGCACAGTTTGCGAGGAAAAAAAGAATGATGAGAAAGCAATGCCCGTAACTTGAATACGGAGAATGCAGGCCACATGTTTGCAGTACAAAAAACATCTGTGACAAAATATTCCTGCACAAAATTGCTCTCTGCAGTGGGAAGAGGAACTAAAGAATGAAAAAGGAAGGTGACCTTATGTGTGCTTAAATGAAAAAAAGAAAGTAACTCTGTACCACCTCTCACTTGCACTGAACCCTGAAGGGGAGAAAAACAGGGATGATTACTTGTTTAACTGCGATAATCCTGGATTAAAGCACTTAATTCCTACACTGTTTACAAGCCATTAATACAAATATTAATAAACAGATACATGGCAGGCTGCTTTAAAACTATATTACTTCACTTTGAAAACTAGCTCTGGTAGAAATTCAAGATATGCAATGCTTTATTCTTTTTAAAGGCAGGCTTTATTTTAAGAGTTTAAAGTAATTTCTTATGGCTGAACTATTATACAATGACACATCCCCTGCAAACATTAATTAGGTGCTTTTTCTTCTGTTAGTAAATGGAGTACACCCCTAGCCTTTAAAATATTTGAATGGCAAAATAAAAGGTGTCTCCTATTTAACATTTGTAACAGGTAAATGGCATCTCTTCAGACAAGAGTAATAACAATAGACAGAAAGCATCTGTACAGCATTATTGTAATAAGCAGCAGAGAATCTCCATTTGAGTGAAAACTTAGATCATTTTGGGGGAAATCTGGAAAACTCCGCTGTTAACTGCAAGGAATCTGAGAGCTCTAAGGGACAAGTAACAGCATTTCCCTCCACACTCTTCTTCACTGACAAGTATCCCAGTCACTCACCGTGAAGATAAATGACCTAATCAGCTTAAGCCTTGTTTTAGAATTTCAGAAAAACAAAAAATTCTCAGCCTGGGGTTTGTGAAACAGCAGTTAACGTAGACACGATGTGACAGCATGACAGGATTACACCCCTGGGAGTTGGTAACATGCACATCACTTTTCAGATACAGACTGAGGGAGAAATATTTAATTCCAATATCCACTTAGATACTTTCCATTTCCGTTTCTCCCACTATGACTAGCACAACTGCCTCCCCCCTGAATGGTGTGTAACATTTCTCCTAGTCCACTTTATTTTCCATTCCCAAATACTTCACTTTAACCTGCATCCTAACTCTACTGTAGAGTTCTTAACCAAAAATCTATTGCAGTCAAGAGAACTCTTTGGGTGGTTAGAAGTAGGTTTCACCCCTTGATGACAAAATCCAGGTGTGGTATTCCAGTGTACCACCCGTCACTCATGTGCTACTGAGTTCTGCAAAATTCAGCAGGCCTGGGAGCTGGAGTGGTTCTAGATTTCTCTCTGAGGTATGGAATAACATAATGCTTTGGATCAGATGAGAAACTAAACAAATGGAAGTGGTAAATTCCTAGGTGATATGGTTGAAGTCTTGGAGCTTCCGAGAGTTGATACCACCAAGAATTGAGAGTCACTGCAGCCAGTAACCTGAGAAATTATTGATTAATTAATTTTGTTGACTGTGAAAAACTTGGTGAAACATGACATTGCCTATGAGTGACACTGTGTATCTGCACTGGCACGCCCTCTGAACATCAGTTCCCCTTACAAGCAGCATTCCACATACCTAAGTGAGATTACTGTACACAAAAGAACAAGGGAGGGAAGAAAGACTTAGAAAAATACATATTAGAAGTTACTTATGTTTAATGCTTAAAAGTCTGAATGCACAAACAATAATCTACCATTATAGAAGTACTGGTGGTCAATACAATGCATTAGAACTATGTACAATGACACAGTTTAGTATCAAAATCTTTCTACAATGTAGAGTATTACGAAACTGTTAATGACATCAAACACTAAGCACTTAAGACACCATTTTTTGCTACCACATTTGGAACTTCAATGAACAGTCCATTTTAACTTGCAGCATCAATCCATTTCTAGTATGAAATTAAGTAATTTTCTACTTATACAATAAGATTTATCTACACGGGTCTTTTGATTTTGATCCATAGCAGCAAAGGCACTGTACATCAGCAGATTCACAGACTTAAAGATTTTTTTTTAAAGCATTCAAAAAAAAAAAAAAAAAAAAGAAAAAAAAGGTCACAGATCATAGTTTAACAGCAACAACAACAACAAAAAAAGATAACATGTCTCTGGCACAATGGCTCAGTCTATGTCCATTTTAGGGACATCCAATTGAGACTTGGATTGAACTGCTGGCAAACAAAACAAGTCCTTTTCCCAAGTGAGAATCCATTCCTTTTTGTATGCCGGAATGAGTGCTCTTGTAAATCCTACCTCGGAGGTCATTGCTTTTGTAGTTTTTATATCGGTAGGCATCCTTTTTTTTTTTTTTCAGTGCAGTTTCCAAAGAACATATCAAATATTTTTCATAATCTCTTGTAATTGAAAAATTGCCCAAAGACACATATCCCCATTTTCAAGGAAACATTGCAAAAGTTTCCAGAAGTAACAAAGGTGATTCTTTGAGGCAACTTATTGTACTCTCTACAATATAACAAAGAGAGGTGTTTATATTAAAAAACCTAGCTTGACACCAAAATGCTTTATGTTCATCAACAGAAAAGCATTGAGAACAAATCTGTACACAGGATGCTATATTAACATTGCAAATATATAAATTAGCACATTCTTACTTAAAGTGAATTTAATTTAGATGTGAACTTAATTTGCCATTCATCACAGGCATGTAGATTACTGGCTACAGTTTGCAATTTCCTAAGTTTCCAAGACTGTCTAAAATAGTTAAGTTACAGCATCTTCCCACCAAATAATTATACTGTAATAACACTTAGAGGTCTTATCCAAGAACAGGACTAAAAAATATAACAAAGGTTTTTTTTTTATTATTATTATTTTGTTTTTGTTTTGTTTTTAAATAGAAACTACAAGCCTATTTAGTGTAGCTTTCACTATCTCTTGAACATCCTTCTCCAAAATCCCCAATTTATCCACTAGCAAAAACACAAAGTATTCAATGCACCTTTTAAACTAAAGCCGGGCCAGACAGCTTTATTTAGTCAGTTCATTGTTAGAAAGCCTTCTTTACACAAAATAAATACATTACAGCTATAATACATAATTAAAGAGTCAAGTTCACTGTTAAGTATGCTTATTCAATCTTCTCCCAAATAGCTATCTGACAGGTTGGTATCACAAGTCTTTAATGAGCATTCACAAATCAACAGCAATTTAAAAAGGTAAAAATAAATTCCACAACTGCAATGAGCATTTAAGTTCTTAGTCTAGAAAAGGAAAGAAAAAAAAAAAAAAGAAAAAAGAAATACAGCAAAGTGCTAGGAGAAGGAGTTCTGCCTGCATTTAGATTTGTCTCTAATAAATAACTTCATAGACTGTAGCTTTCTTGTCCCCAGAGCCAGTGACAATGTACTTGTCATCCACAGAGATATCACAGCTAAGCACGGATGAGGATTCTTTGGACTACAAGAAAAAGAGAAAAAGAAAAAAGGAGAATTACATCTTTTCAATCCTTCAAACCAAAAGGGCTTGAAGATTAATCAGAAGAGTTTATAGACAGGGAATACACAGAAAGCTCACTTAAATACCAGCTCTAGAGGTCTGAATCTGAAGTGAAAGGGTGACAGCTTTTGCTACAAGCCTTTCCCCAAATTTGTTTCACCTAAAGCTCTGTGGTAACACAAAAGGGCAGCAGAAAGGGAAGGGAATGTTTTATTTAATGCTACAGACCTGGAGATAATCTATCAATCCACAAAAACAAGCAGACGGTTGTATATACATTCTACAAGCTATAAGCATTTATTAATATTTTATACATTAGCCTTTACGTAAAAATAAATCAAAAGAGATCTTATTCTTCCCTTCTTTTCTCATTTTAATCCTTATGGAGAAACACTACAAAACTGCACTATCTACAGGTATGAAACAACTCCATAGAAGTAATCACATCTCATCTCAGTATTTGCTTAACAATGGAAAAACAAAAAACAAATAAACTTACATTACCAGCAAGGATGCGAATATAAAAAAGACACTGTGATGTAACAGGAAGGTGAAAGGAAGATAGCATACATTAGGATGCAATAGTTTTGTGCCCTTCCCAGCTGTTCTGCCTTTTTTTTCAGATGATGTGCATGTATTGCCATATTTTACTTGCTGTTCTAGTGCATTGTTTCCTGAATATATACGCCAGCATTTTCTGCAAGAGTTATATACTACAAAAATACACTAAGTTTTTGCAAAGGAAGATCTACTGTGCTGCAGATGTTTCTTTCTCTATCCCTTATTAAGAAAGCTGCAATGGGAATAACAGTTTCTAGCAAGTTCCTTGAAAGACATCTCAGACTTTGTGTGGGAAGTCATTCCAGAACTGAATAATCTCCACTAATAAAATTCAGAGCTCGGACTTCTCATGCCAAGACAAAATCTGCTATCTGTTCTGGAAGACAGAACTATTACAGGTATCAGTACAGGCAAGATCTGATCATTTAAGCAGGAACACCAGCTGCCTTAATTAAAAAAATTCCCAGCAGAGAAGTACCAGTAGGTGAAAGTACATGCCCCAGATCCTGCTTTTCTTTAATGGCACTGGAGTACTATTAAAACTGGACACTGAGGGATTAAAGACTACTGAAAAGTTATAATTTCCAATTCCATCCAACAGGACCCCTCCATAAGGATGCGGTCTTTAGTTCATCAGTATGCATGTCCAACCCACTGAACTTATGCCATCTCATTCAAGAAAAAACATGTTTTAAATGTTTTTCACTAGTTCAGCTACAAAATGGACCTCCAGTGAATGCTAATCTCACAAGGCTTGGATTACACACAAGAAGGTTAAAAAGAAAGACAGTAAGAACAACTTCAGAATATATGGTTAATTTACTGCAAGAGATGAATTACTAAAATGTTAGAAAGGACTGAAATATGTCTCTTTAATTACAGAATATAGCAATTAGCCAGGAACTTCTATTTAAAAACTCCTTAAGCTAATGACAGACTGTTAGATGTGCAGTTCTACTGCACTATAATGTAATGTGGAAAATAGCTTTTAGGAGATTATTACCTGGAATATACTGGCTCCATAAGGTGTTCTCCAGGCATTAAGAAGATTATCTTTTCCAGTGCTTACAAACCATTTGCCTGTAACAGATTGTTTAAATGTTATCGTTGCATTTTCTTTTCAAGGAACACACCCTAAGCAACAAACCAGTCATAAGAACAATACATTCACATGTTAATGAAAAACATGTCTAAAGAGTAGTCACATTTTAAACCAGTAACAGTAAGAGGTTTGGAGACAACAAAGAGAGTTTCCACAAAAAAAAATAAGAAGGAATATTTTAATAGCTTTAATGGTTAACTTCAACATCCAATTCTTAAATATCTCCTAATTTTATCTACAGGCATTCTTGAAAGAATTTCACAGGAAGGAAGGAAAGAAAATACCAGCATGGAAGTATCTGCTTACCACAATGAGCAAATTTGAGTGACAACACGCAGCTCTCATGAAGATGTAGTTGATACTTGTCCGGTTTAGTAACATGCAGCACCTCAACGTTACTGTTCTCCATTCCTACTGCCAACCACTCACCAGTTGGACAATAGCCCAGTGAGAAGATCTGTAATTAGCATAGCACATGCTTCTGTCAGTCAGGAATGAGTTCCAGATATTCAAAACAGACTTCTTGCTACTCTGGTTAACACTATGCAAAAACACATCATTGTCTGCTACAGCTTTAAAAACATGACAATCCATTTACTATAGTAATCAAGATAAATTAGCTCATGTAAACAAAGCTCAATTAAAACTATAATAGCAAAGCACTGAATCAAGCTTTAAAAGTTAATATGCTATCTTATCTGACAGAACTTAAAAAATATTTCTGTAAAATATTTTTGAACAAGGGTCTACAGGAATGGGAACAGACTGCACTCAGGAACACTTTAATCTGGCAGTTTTTTTATAAAAAAGATTCTCCACTGCTTTCACGGGAGAAGTACTAATCTGTCAAACAGACATAATCCAGAAAGATGCTTCGCTGGCACACAGAGAAAAAAAAAATATTTGTAGTACTTTTTTTCCAATCAGTTTTTCATAATTATTTTTATTATTATTATTTTATAGAAGGGTTTGTTTCAGAAAACCATGACAAATTTTTCTTAACATGCTGAAGCTCCAAAGATTGAACCTGTGATGTGAAGTCATGTTGCTGTAGCTGTCTCCCTTCTCTGAGATCCCAGGATCTGACTGTGTTGTCCAAGCCTCCTGTCCAAAGCTTGGTGCCATCATTAGAAATGTCGATGCAGCTGGCTCCATCTGTGTGACCCTGAAATTGCCTGAAAATATCAGAAGATTCACACATTCTCATAATGGAAAGAATCAGTTCTGATGATGCACTCAAAACTATTTCTTTTTCTTGTAGACTCTAACAGCGTCATTTGAGACAGGTAAAATTCAACCACAAAAGGTAGATTTTTAGATTTCCATGGAAATCTAAGATTAATCTGAACTCTGGGATGAGTGTACAAGTTTTGTGATGAATCGATGATGGAATTAACCAGGCCATACAGACAAACGTTAATTTGATTTTGAGAAGCATTTCTTCATGAATTAGGTATTCTGAAGATCTTTATTGCTGACTATGCATTACCCACATCTCAACTGGAAAGACCACGTGTTCCAGAAAGAAAGTTGCATGACTGTCAGAAGTTGTTTGCTTTAGTAAGAATCGGAAGGACACTGACAATTTCTTTTAAAGCAGTTAAAATGGAAACACTGGAGGCTAAAAGCCTGCCTTTGTGTGCAATATTAAAACAGCATATTTTATAATGACATGTCTGCAGTGTAGTGTACAAAGAAGGTTTGTACAAGTGGCTCCTAACTAACTTACTGGTAATTAGCACTGAACATCAACTCCAACTCCTAAGACACTGAGTGTGCAATGCAGTGATTTACACACACCTGTACCTGAGACATATGTGCTCATTAAAGAGATTGGAGTGTGAGCACAGTGTATTGCATGAAAACAAAGAAATCTGTCTGTTCAAAGAACCTACAGCAGTTTCTTAATCAATTGACAGTAACAGAGCAGTTTGGAAGACCTGGAATTAGGAAACTCTCAAAATTCACGAACAGTTAAATAGATTTTTGTCAAAGTACTACCATAGCTATTGCCTAACAATGAAACAGTAGGAGCAGCTGTGCTGACACACATAAGGCTATGTCTAATTAATTCTTCACAACCCAGCAATCTGGTTCTGTTGACCTACCTTACCAAAGTCTGGTTATGCAGATCCCACACTGCAATATTCCCATCACTACAGCAAGAGAAGCAGACCTTGGAATCAGGGCTGATCGCTAGGGCATAGCAAGCTGGAGCAGAAGATGTCAGCTCTGCTTTAATGCGTGGAGTCGGAGCTGCCAGGTCCCAAATGGATAACGTGCTGGCTTCTCCACCAACAATCAGGGTGCGGCCGTCAGGGAGCAATCTGCAGGAACGGATGTAGTTATCTCTGTTCTGTGGAGACAGAAGCCATCAAGAGATTACTCATGAGGAAAGGAAAACAGCATTAACATGAGAGCAGAAATCCATAAAAGTATTGTATTCCCTCCTGGTTTTAATGAGCCATTTATACTTATGACAATGATGAAGTATATTAACGCCAGAAAATTACATGACATTAGGGAAGTACTTAAACTTGATCTACAAAATTCAGTAGTGAGAGATATTTAATCTTAATTAGCATCAAAATGCAAAGACCTGAACCCAGCTCCAAACAATTCAAGACAGCTGTATTCAACAGCTTGTGTAGAAAGTTAGATTTTCATATGCTGTATATTTCAGCATATTAACCTCTCAGCATGGGAGAGTACCAAATTCCCCCTGCTCTGCTCCAGTGAGACTTGCTGCCACCATCTAGGAGATGTCAGAGAAAAATATTTGGGCAATTTTCTTCATTTGTGTAGCGATTTGTGTTCCAATTCATTATATGTCTACATGTGCTGCACTGTTCTCATTTTACTGCCTTTGTAACAAGAAACAGCATCTCACCAAGAACTGCTACATGACACGAGAAAAACTGCTAACAATGGTTCATCTTGTTAGCACATTCAAATAATTTGTGAATAACTCTGGGATATTTTTAATCGTCACATTAAGACAGAGCATTGCATTCACACACATACACAGACACAAAATATGTGACAATCTTCAAAAAATTTCTAAGAACACAGTTGCAATTTTTTAGCATGACAGGATATCAAGCTTTAACATTGCCAACAAATGTCAAAGTTTATAAACAATATCTGCTTTACT
This sequence comes from Oreortyx pictus, assembly GCA_036925125.1. Classification (NCBI taxonomy): domain Eukaryota; kingdom Metazoa; phylum Chordata; class Aves; order Galliformes; family Odontophoridae; genus Oreortyx; species Oreortyx pictus. The sequence continues at coordinate 65,889,493 of JAUPFR010000004.1, read as the reverse complement.
GTCTTTGATCTTTCCCCCTACCAATACAGTTTTAGGATATTAAAGATGTCTTGATTCACCGGGGGGAAAGCAACACAAACAGTACAAGGAACATACTTCAAACTGCATTCTAAAAGAAACAACATTACAAATAAAATATCAAGCTTTGATACCAACCATAGCACTCAAATAGCCACTGTTTTTTGTACCTTAACAGTCTTAACACAACCCGCGACCTTCTCCTACCACCATTTACTTACCAGGCAGTCGAGCTGAGAGACAGGGCTCTTGTTGCCAGGGTGGCTGATATCCCAGACTTTGACGCACCCCTTGCCACCCGTGTACACATGTCTCGTGGGGTTGCTGATGGTAACTGCACACACAACTTCCCCATGATTCAGAGTGTTAATCTGACGGGCATGGCGAGGGATTCCCGGACCGATGAGGGCATCGGGAGGGAAAGGAACAGGTTGCATCTGGCCATCTGCACTCACATGAAATGAGTATGCTCTAAGGAGGGGAAAACATAGGGGTGAGAGGACAAACACTGACAACATTATCCTCCAAGCTTATTTCAGAAAACAGATATATGTGTTTCCACTACAGGCATTCAGATGGCTCACTGAGCTCCTTTTAAAGTTCTTTATTCTATAACGTAAGAAAGAAATTATTTAGGTACCTATAATAAGGATTTCAAAGCATATACATCAGTACTCTTAATATGATGAGACTATCTATCAATCAAATGGGCTGGTTTCTGGTGTATCAACAATGTACTGGGAGACCGCTGCCTGCAGATAAGGCATGGAAGGTCAGGTTAGGGCCCACTGGAAGACAGAAATAGGTAGCCAGCTGCAGTAGAGCCCTGGGGCAGCTGAGTACCAGGGGGCATTTGGGTGCTACCACACTAGCTGTAGCATGCAGACTTCAGCTGGATCACTGCCTAGCTGCCTCAGACACACTGCAGGTCCCACTCAGCTCAAAGGAAACTGCAGAGCACAGTGTCTTACCAAAGCAGTGAAAACACCATTAGGAAGGGGTTAAGCCCTCAGGTATGCTTGCTGACATCTGACATGACAGACCAGCAAAAATGCATTGGGATTTTCTTCCTTTTGAGCTTGCTTTCTTCTCCTTCTTTTCTGTTTTTTTTTTTAATTCTTTTTCATAAAGCTGACACAACAACTACAAATCCCAATTTCTCTTGCCAGAATTAGGACTCTCACAGAGAAAAAATGCGCTGTGTGACTGCCAGCTATGCCACCTGTGAATAACCTATCAACAGCTTCATCTCAAAATATTTTCCAAGGAGAACCATTAGGTTGTGAAACTGTCTTGTTCTTAGATTCTTCCTGACACATCTTATCTATTACAAGAGCACAAACGTTATAAGAGGGTTCACCTACATTCACAAAGGTAACCTTAACAGAAAGCTTTAATTTCTTTAGACTTAGAACATCACAGAAGTACTGACAAAAATAAACAAATGAAAACCAAAACATAATAATAATGGTGAGAATTAAAACAGCTCACCAAAAAAAATAAAATTATCATGATACTACTTAGAAAGCTCACTTCTTTAATTGCTGCTTGAAAGTCAATGATGGAGGGCTTCAGAATTCAACTACTAAATTTGTTATTTAAGATTCACAGTATTCATAGTATATTTACATCAGAACAGTAATTTTTATCAGGATAAAATGCAACTGCATTTTCACGTTTCTGTCCTATTCGCAAAGCTTTACAAACTCTTTTCATCCTGCTCTCTGTTTCTTGTTCTGACAGGTCTGAGTGACACATCATATCATCATTCTCCATTTTTTGACATTAAACACATTCAGGAAAGGGTAGGACAGATTTCTGTGGCAGTCAGAAGTAGTGAACTGCCAATGTAAGTAGAGTCTTGGTTTCAATTATCACCACAGAAATCTGAAATTACTTCCTCATTATTTCCTTTATTCCTGTTTGCTGCAGTAAAGTACTGAAAAAAAAAAAGCAGCTAAATCTCTAACAAAACAAGTGGAACTTCATTATCATGTTTTCTGATTTCTGTTTAAAGCTTCAGTCATCCTGTGCAGTGCTATGCTGAATACTGTCTATATGTTTTCATCATCTATATGTTTTTTCTGGCAAGGGACTCTTGACAGACTTATGAAGTACACAGATAACAAATTTGAACAATTTCAAAAATAAAGCTTAGTTCTGGAGCAATTAATAACTACAGTATTCACACTCCATCCGTTATTCCCATCAGCATGTGTGATTAAACTGCTGCTTTTTAATTGTTCTTAAATACTGACAAATTCACACTGTGTGCTACTTAAGTAATTTAAAAATATCTGACAATACAATGAACTATAAACACTTGTTAATTTTTTTTCCATTTCAAATTACCTATTTTTTCTATTTATATAATGTATTATCCTCAGCTTTGTGAGATATGTCCAAAGTGGAAAGAGATTTATTAGTAGCTAGATCCCTGACACGCCACACTTAAGGGATCCATTTCAACTAATTGCTCCATTTCAACTAACACTCAACAGTGCAGATTTTCAGAACTTTTGTCTTATAGTAAGTTAGAAAGCAACAGTCCTGAATGACAGCTGTGAAAAATAACGTACTTAAATTTAAGAAAATACAATCATGCAAAAGCAATCACAGACTTCAGATTTTAAGGCTGACAAATATTTAAATGCAGCTGTCAATTAAAACAGTCATCATCAGTGACCACTCAAAAACATTTCAGATGCAACAAAACTCAAACGGACTTGACTTCAGATTTTCCTACCACCGCCAAATGTGAGATGTGAGCAGCAAGGTCTGCACAATTCAAGTTTCTCAGGCCATACAAGCAAAGCCTAACACAGCCAACCGGCTGTGTTAGCCAACCCTTCCTGGAGCCAGTTCTGCCACGGATGAACTTGAACAGTGCAAACATATATGACTGTTACATCTAGAAATTTCTAAGTTTCCACTGAACATGTAAGACAAAAATCTGCACCCTGCAGAAATCTTAATGTAAACAGCTGATCTGGAAGCTGTTGCAAAACAATTTTCAAACTTGGAAAAATTTTTCAGGGTACAGTTAACTGGCAGAAAGACAACTGAGGAAACTACTGTGTGCAGTCTTAAGAGAGTTAGACAAGGTTTATAAATTCGGTGTTAAGTTTGTACAAAAGGAGTGTCACACAGGAAGTGGAACTGAGGACCCCCACATAAAACCCAGATTGAGTATAGTTTGCATCAATGCTTTATTTTTCTCCTCTCTAACTCAAGAGGGATGTGAGCACACAGCTCTTCACATCTACGCAATTCGTTTTCTGAGGCTCATAACAAGTGATGCGTGGTAGAGCAGGTCACCTTTTACGGTCAGTTCCATCAAGGATGAATTTGAACATTATGATACAATAATTCTTTCCAGTATTTTCAATCAAACAAAACATTTCAGTGCTCCTTTCTCTGCACACTGCTGCCTATAGCAGCTGGTAAGTTTGCAAGTAATTGCAAGGCTTTTACGAACAAAGAAATCATTTTTTAAACTGAAAAGCAGAGTACAGTGGAAAAGGAAAGCCAAGATCCCACTCCAATTTGTATTTCTATGTAAGACCAACCAGCCATATTCAGCATGTAGCATCTCGAAACTCAGCTGCCTTTCTCTGTTTGTCTCCTTTTCTCTACTCCACCCAATCCTTTCCAGTTGCTATTAGTCTTCAAAACAAATTTGCAAATGCAACTTTAAGATTATAAATAAAGTTTCTCCTTCCTTTGTTAAAGAGCCACATTTATTCTAATTCACACAATAATTTTCAATAGCTAAGGGCAATTTCGATCAACTAGGAAACACAACTTCAACAGATGAATGATTTGTAAAGCTGAATGTTTGATACTCACGGTTTTCCTCCTGGGATGCCTGTGAGATTGGGAGGGATGCCTGGGACTCGCATGTGATGATGTGGATCAAAACCAACCTACAGTTTTCCCCAGCAAAACACAAAGGTATATTAAGGTATGTTATGTCTTAACAGGTATATATAAGAATATAATAGGTATATAAAATGTATATATAAAGTATAATAAGGTGTATTATAAAGATGGAGACAGGCAAAAGAAGACAGTTTAATTTACTTTCTACAAAGCCTAATTCCTGAATTACAAAAGCTGAACTAGATTTAACCGCACAGTTCTTACATTTGATATGAATTAGTCTCAACACCAAACACACTTGCAGCTAACACTTACCACTGGAGATCTCCCGTAAGCTGCAGCTGCTGCAGCTGCTGCAGCTGCTGCACTCATCTGAGGGGAAATATTGTGCAGACCAGCATAGGCAGCTCCAGGACTGGTCAGCTCCCCATTCATACCAGCATGCGGGACAATGCCAAATGGAGTTGGATAGGGACATGGCACTGCCATGGGTGTCCTTAGACCTGAAGCTATTGAAGGAAAAAAGAGGGATGTCACACAGCCACTCCAGACCCATCAGATGAAATATGAGTTTCTCAAACAGTACAGTACATATACTGGTATAAAACAGCAAATTCATATGTATGTATCTATGCATCTATACATCTCTCTATACAGATATATATATGCTGTTCTAAAGTGCTGTCAAGTTTAAGTAAATTCTGCCTTGCCAGTGTACACTGAAAGGAAAACAGGTTTTGGGATGAACAGAAGCATCCTCACACTGGTGAGGCAGATCAACACTCACCTAGTGGGTCCACACCTGGAGGTTTGCCGGGCACAGGCCTCAGTCCAGGAGTGGAGTTGCTGCCTGGAGTTGGTGCATCAGTCCGTGGAGTTGGGGTATTTGATTTAGATACAGGAGTAGTAGATTTCTCATTCTAAATCATCAGAAAGGAAAAGGGAAAACAGTGTGTTAGTTATTCTACTTTCTTGAGTAACAGGAGTAGTAGATTTCTCATTCTAGATCATCAGAAAGGAAAAGGGAAAACAGTGTGTTAGTTATTCTACTTTCTTGAGTAATTGCTAGAAAGCAAATGGAAGACAACCAGAGCACATGTAATCAGTGAAATCTGGCTTTTGGGTTTGGGTTTCAAAAGTCACTGGCAATGTAAAAGCAGGAGAGACACTGAAGAAGACAGAATGGGTATGGAAATTAACTACAGCCTTCACAGCTTTCATTGCCTGGCATCTGAGTGATACTTATTGAAGTCAGTGACTGAAGACCACTGTACCCTGGGCACAGTGATCCAGTGGTCATGGATCTGCTCGTATTTCAAGCTTCTTTGAGGAACCACTGCCTTATAAATAAGAAGAGCAGAAAAAAAGCACAACTGACCAACATCTCACATGCAGACGTGGTGCTGGTAACATATGGTAGAGACAGCGATGGGCATTAAGTCAGAGACTGTGCAGTGCTGCTCTTGTGACAAGCTTGTTTATCAGACAAATTGCTGACTCCTGGGCCTGAACCTGTCATTCCATCACCTTTCCTGAGCACTACATTCACTTTAAGCTTTCTTTTTATTTATTTTATTTATTTTAATAATCACATATCCTGACCTGTGAAGAACACAGAAGGGAGTTACTGTGCAGCTCAGAAATGTGATTAATTTTGGCCACAAACAGGAAAGGAAAGCACACCCCTGACTCGCTGGCAACTCTTTTTTTGCCTTGTGATTTGCGATGTAAGTCAAGGAAGGCTCTTGTAAATGACAGATTACTTTTTAGATAGAAAATAAAAATTATTGTTGTTGTATATAGCCTGGTAATTCAAACAAAGCTAACAACCAAATCACATCCAAGCAGAAACTGAATTTGCTATAAACCACAGGCACAGGCAAACAGATCAAGGAACCCCTGTGTACTCTTATTTATTCTAAGAATGACAGTTTTTCATATGGGGGGAGGGAGAAAAACATCCCTCAGCACAGCACATCTATCATCTACACATACCACCAGTGCAATTAACCTTATCCTGTCCCCCTAAAAGGCTGTGGACTTTCTCCCTAATGTTTCCTAAATTTAACTTAAAAAAAGAGAAATTAAATTTCAAACTAATGCTTCATAATGCTTTACTGATAGTTGTAGAAATTCAAATTGTATCCAGATAGAAATCTGGTAAGCAGTTGTTTCAGTGTATTAACTCAGGTCAGGAGAACTCAGAAGCACTTACAAGGCTAAGTTCTTTGGATTTGGAGGAAGGAGTACTGCTGGAGGATGCAATGGACGCTGGACTAATTGGTGCATCTTTCTTCAATAGTCGAGTCTTGTCCAGGCCATTCTCCCTTGGAGAGTGTGCTGGGCTTCCCCGTGGAGAGGAAGGATCCTGAACATCAGCAATGTAGATTAGTATAAAAAGTTCATACTAGCCAATAGAGCTTGTCCTGAGCAATTCACACTTTGGAGTGAATCTCTTCCATAAACTGTGACACATTCCTTCAGTCCTTAAGGAATTTAGTCGATAAAATTCTAAAATTGAGATGTATGACATATATTTTTTTTTTTAAGAAAGCCTTAAAAATTAAAATAATTAAACATCAAAAATGAAGTTTGAAGTCTGTGGATAATGAAATAGGCAAATAAGTCTCATTCTTTAGGTGACAGGCTGGAGAGATTTGAGGCACTTGGCAGGTCTGACAAATTCACAAAAGAAGCAAAGACCAGAGTGAAAGAAAACACCATTAACAAGATGTACTGGGCTGGATTCAGAGCACACCTTTGGGGCATACAAGAAACAAAAAATGTCTTTAGTAGAAATAAGTGTTACAGGTCTGATTTTTAACCTGAAGAAAGACCAGACTGGACTCCCTTAAGCATTGCTGGCTCTCTTATGAAGGCAAAGGCTGTAATCTTATTCATATCCAGTACGCACAGACAGTATTGAAGACATCACCATCCAACCCCCACTGTTGAAAAAGTACAGGAAAAAAAAAAAAGACCACCACCAACAAAAAACAACAACAAAGAAAAGAAAAAACAACAAAAAACATTCTGCTCACCTCATTGGAAACATCAACTACTAAGTTGTCATCACTCTTTTCACCATCACTGTCCTGAAATAACAAGACAAAGTGTGAAAAAAATATGAACACCCTGAAACTTCTTAAGAGAAAATTAATCCACAGAAATAAAGAGCTGCTCACAACTATGTAATGTAATGCAGCTTTTTTTTTTTTTTTTGAACCAATATCTATCTAGTAATAAAACTGTAATATTTAGGTCACCTACAGTGCTTCTATCCTTAAGAGGTTCCACCAACTACAGCACTATTCGCAGATCAGTTTTCAGATCAGTGAATGAGGACAGAGGATGAAAATCCTCACCCAAAGTTGCACGGCACCAAGAACTGGAGATGAGCTAGAATGCAAATTTATCACGTCCCAGTATAATTAATGCTCCATCCTTATCCACTGCCTTCCACGTATTCATTTCTGTTATCAAAAATTCTACAAATCCTACACATACAAGCCCTCTAACCAATGTAGATAATAAGTACAGACAGTAAGAACATAGTAAAATCCTGAACATCGACTTTAAAATTAGTTATGCAGTAGGAAATGAGCAAAATTATAGAGGAACATTTAAGTTTAACAGTATACAAACGTAATTTTTTACTCACATAACGAGCTGCTATTTCCTTCTCTTCTGTTTTCTGTTTTTTACTCTCTGAAGAATAATCTGTCGAATTTCTGTGCTTTTCTGCTGTCCTGAAACTGGCTGAGGGAGATACAGAAGAGCTCTGCAGTTAGAAAAGAGATGGAGAAAACACATCAAATGCTCCTTCCTTTTTTTGACAAATTCCCTCAATACAACTTCACCCAATCAGATGATTTAGAGCTCTTCTTAAGGACAGCACTTTGGGTTTTAATCAGCAACAGCTACCCAGCAGTTTCTTGTGTTAAAAGTGCACAACGCACTGCAAGAGAAACAGATAAAGGAGATCAGTTTACACTGAGGAGTTGATATCCACAGTGTTAGTAAGACGAATGTACAGCTACTTTGGACAATTTTGTAGATACTTTGCATTGGTCTAGTTTTGGCAAGTTTCCTGTATAAATATGCATGGTTAAATCAATACTGACCTCCCAGAAGAAGTATGTGCATGCCTGTACAAATCAAACCAAGAAGAACAAAGATGGCTCAAGCTAAGACAGACCTCAGTAAACATTTGAACAAAGATTTCTAGTAAAGACTAAAGCAAGCTTCTGAGTAATAGCCCAGCAACTCAGAAGAATAGGGAAAAACCTCTGTACTCATTTTAATCCAACACCTTTTACAACTTCCAGTTGTGCCTACAGTAGACAGGAATACAACGCAGTGGCTCAGGGAGTCTTTTGCCATTCTGTGGACTTCACTTACTAATGATGGTTACAGAGCACATTTATGGGATGGGAAAGAACAGAAGGTAATTTTATGCACTGTCATCCAGCAACTCTGTTCTTCTTCTTTATACAATCAAGATGACACTTATCAATTCCTAACATATTCCTAACATATTTCCAGAGCTTGGTGGAGCCTGTATGTTCATACACAAACAAATGAAAGATGCAAAATTCCTTCTGGGATTGACTTCAGCAGCAGCAGAAACTTTTGGCCCTAACTCAAGAAACCATTTAAAGACACGCTAAACTTTATCTCAAACTGAAGACAATAGTTGAATGTACATAACTAAGGATGTGTTTTGGCATTCTGCAGAATTGGAACTGACAGGAATGAAGATGAAAATAATCTTCAGTTTAAACCCTGCTGACTGTTTGCATCTCTCTATCCTCTTTATGTAAGAGGTTGAGAGGAACAACTAAACAAGTCCTTACTGCTGCATTTTAGGCCCTCCTGCACATGCAGAAACACTGTTTTTTTCTTCTGCATCTTATGATAAGTTGTTGTTCTTTGATAAAGCTGTACAATACATGACTAGTTTTAGGGTTAACTGTGCACCTCCATAGGTTTATTTTATCACAATCACCAGGAACACAAACACCAGAAGTCGGCATTTATACCCTGCAACTTCAGTTCCATCGCTGTTACTGAATTTCTTCTTTCCTCAACATACTACACCACAAACTCCTGATAGGAATTAAGAACACTTAACCACAAGTTGAGCTGTAGTCATTGCTCAAGTCACATAACAGAATTATCTCTCCTTGTCTGGATACTCAGTTGCTACTACTTCAAAATTTCCAGTTCTTGTCAACAGTAGCTCAGATTAAGGAGTGATGAAATTAAAAAAAAATAATAAAAATCAGCTTTCTTAATTGGTGATTGTTATTTATCCAAACAAAGAATTTTAGCAAAAAGACAGTGCTGAGCATTGTCAGTGTCTTTCTCATTTCCGCCTCCCTTTCTTGAGAGCATACATGGATTTCCCATGCTGAGAAAAGAACATCTTAAAGCATGTTCACTGGTCTAGCTTTAAAGAAGATCATTAATCAACTGTTACACCCATAAATGACAAATAAAAAATGCTATTGTTTGGTCTGAAGAAACAATGTATGCTAAGGCATTTGGAGACAGTAATGACAGTAAGCACAGAATCCTTAAAAATAGAGGCTAAGTAGAAACACAGTATTAGATGAACTGATAGCTTGAAAAATGTATTTGTTTATTGCAATGATATAGCAAAGTCTTTTGCAGAAGATTTTAATAGCACACTCCTGTTACATTTATATTCATTTATAATTTGGGAGGCGGTAGCTTGTAATGTGAATTCAATTCATTATTTCTCAACTTCACCCTACAGAAAGCAAATTACTTTAAAACGAAGAAAAATAATCACCAGTAAACTACAAATTAGACTGATGTCTAAAAAATTAAAGTAAATTACTGCACTTATTTAAATAGAAATACTTATTTTCATGAATTTGAAACTATATGGTTTCATTTTTCATAATCTAGTTAGTTATGTGCTATAGATACGATTTTAATCTTTGATTTCACTGCTTAATAAAGTAATAAATTAAAGCTTCCTACTAGAATGATAAAGTAGTTAATTATCACTAGCACATAAAGGATGAGTACCATACTGGGCACAGGAGCAATGCACACTGCTTAAAGGTTTTATTGCTTCAGAGATGGATAAGTCTTGATTCTGATATGAAAAGACAGTATCCCACCTGACATTTGTAGAAAAAATGTTGACAACTAACTTCATGATAGCTGATGGGTAGAATGGGCAAATTAGAGCGAGGGAAGCATTAGAATCTCATTTCCCAAAATGAAATTTGGCTGGTGAACTTAGACTAACATTACTGTATCTGAAGAGTCAGTTACTACCCAATAAATTAAATGTTCATGCTTTAAACTGTTCCATTCCCCTTTCTGCGTGGAGCCCAGTCAACTGGTACTCCTGGAATACCAGCTTCTTTTCTGCTTAGTACCTAATGTACCTGCAACATATGGATATCTAACTTCATGGGACCTCTGGTACTAGCACTGACACATCTACGTTTCTAATGCTAAGTAATAATATGCCATGTATCACTTAGCCAACAGGCTATGATTTAGATCTTTATATGCAGTTAACACCTATTAATTTAATGATGTGTGGGACAACCATTAACTATTCTGCACTCCTAATTGTTTACAACAGATATAACGATGTCTTCATGGTTTCACTAACATCAAAATCCTACATACTAACTCTGTACCCATCCACATTCTAGTTTATCTCCACAAATCTATGTATTCCAATTCCTCATATTTGCAAACCGTGAGGCAACAACCACTGAAGCGCACCATTTAGCTGTCGGATTCTGCACTGCTCTTCAATTAAAACATCGGTGCTGCTCTAATCGTTTCCTTTAAGAAACGGGAGTAAAAGGCTACTGAGAGAAATTAAAAGACTCAGCATTATGCCTTGGCAGGCAGTAACTTAATGGGCCAGAGTCCTCCTTTTAGTGACTATTAAAATTTATAGAGAAATAAGTCTTCTCACACTGAATTTCAACAAAATGCATTAATCTACTTGAAAAAGTAGCATTTTCCTACTAACCAACGCAGAGTTCGCTCACATATAATAACTAGATCAGACATAGGAAACAATATTCATAGGGAAAAGTGGGTTACATTTAGTTTCCATTTTAGCAAAATGTACCAGTTTTTCATTTTCTGCTTAGGTAGGACATTTTTATTCATGTTAAATACATCACAAAACGCTGACTTAAAACATTTGAACAGATACATTTATAAAAAGGCTGAGTGCATTGCCTTCTTCACATAATTGGCTTAAGATGTGAAACAGTTTGTTTCTAGTGCTAGATCCACAGTATCTGCTGCACTAGACTGTAAAACATGACATGGTATACCTTACAGTGTATTCTGGGCAGTGCTAAGGAAAAAGATTGCCCATCACAAAGGCCATTAGGGGTTTTCTAACTCTAAACAGACAAAAGCAGTGCATTTTCTCTACAACACTCACTGGGTACTTCTCCTGGTGGAATACTGGTGCCACACAGGAACAAATTAAATGATCGTAAAGAGGGCAATATAAGCCTCTTACTGAGCCATAAAATTCTTGCTGGTAACAAGGCAAATATCAGCATCCTTGCTTTCTACTTGCTATAATTAATACTTGAGACTGCCTGGAAAAAAGAGAAAGGAGTGGTACTGCAATCACCATTTTAACTCTAGCTTCCACTGAAGTTACTTGCATTAACAAAGATGACTCATGCTGTAATGGGAGGTAAAAAAAGAAAAAAAATCAATATGGTCAGATTGTGCAGTCTTTCAACTGCTCTCAAATCCCGTTAAGCCCCAGCTGTACACATGCTCGTTCCTCCAGATGAAGACCGGGCCTGAGCAGACTACCTAAACAGAATCAGTGTTAAAGGTAATGACTAGAGATGACAGGATGAAAAGCCCTCTCCCATGGTAAAGCTGGTAACTCTCTAAAGCATTCAAGAATATGACCACTCCCTGGTGTACCCTTACTACTTAAATCATCTATTTGGAGTGTAATAATTAAAACAATTGTTCCCAACAAAGTGGGATTATGAGATAATTGACCATCCTGAAGCATTAAGCAAACTGCAGTAAAAGCCAAGGATGCTCAACGCTAAGGTCAATTACAGTATAATTATCTGAATGACATTACCAATGTTATAAAGTCTGTTGTAAGTATAAAAGAAACTATAAAAATGGATACAACACATACTACAGTCAGTGATGACTGCACAGCAATACTGCTTAGTTGGACAGTTGGTGCCAACATACACATGGATGTATAACTGCCAAGACCTTGACAAAGGCACTGTCCTGGATTGGGTGAGATCTGGCTGCTGCCCTGTCCCTCCAGCTTCTCCAGAACCCCAGGCTGCTGCATCGCGGCTGCTTGAGGACCACACTACCCGTTCCTCTCAGAAACTGCTGGCAAACTGCTTAGTCTGTGGGTTTGTCTCATCCATCCCCTTCTGAAGCTGTTGGTAACTGTCCTGCAACAGCTGCCTCTTAGGACATCAGGCTTCAGAACATCTGTGTGTAGAGAACCTTCCCTTTTTTGTTTCAGACTCAGTCTTCCATGCATTTCATCAAGTGCCCCTTAGATCTAGTGCTGAAGGAGCTAGTGAATGGCAGCCCTGCATTAGGCACGCCTTACCATTCTGTAAGTTTCAAGCACATCCTCTCTCAGCCTTCTCCTCCCCAGGCTAAAGGTCCTGCCTTCTCAGCCTTCTTCCTTTGAGCCACTCCATCCAGTTAATCATTTCAGCTGCCATTTCAGTGCCTCCACCACTATGTCATCACTCAGACATGGAAACAGGACCACCCAGCATGGGCCACCAGATGCGCAGTAGTCACACACTATCCTATTGGGCGACGGCCTGCACCAGATCAAGGCACAGCAGTAATGACCAATCTGCTGTCTTCATGGAAGAAAACCCCACTAGCTGCAGAAATTTCCTGTAGAAGTCTGCCCCTCCAAGTTCTGGAGATGAATGGAAGTGGAATTCCGCAGGGAACCCTCTGGCCTCTTATGCAAAATGATGAAGCAGGCTGCCCAGCCCTCATCACCTCTGCTCAGAGGCAGGTAACACAGACAGTCTGGAGCAGTCTGCCAGGGCCACATTACACCACCAGGGAAAAACAGCTCCCACACAGTAGGCCTTCTGCATGGCTTCAACTGTAAGGGAATACTCATCTGTTTAAAAAAAATGCATTTGTTTACATACTTCTGTATGCTCTTGCACATATTTTTTATTAAACTTAGGAAGATGGTGTGAAAATGTTGTAGGCTGCTCTGCAGGTACCATATGCTGTGTTTCTACAGGGGTCGTATTCCTGAGGTCACCCACAATTCCACAGTTACTACACATTTCTGCTCTTATTATTACCACTACTGCATTCCAGACCAAATGAATTTCCACTATTTGCTTTAATTTACTGATGTCCTTCCTTTGCTGTCCTTTTTTAGGCAGCTAGGTTTTCCTTACTATTCTTTCCCCTTTACACATACGCAATAGACTGTGATCACTCTGATACAGTCCAGAATGGGCTCATCAAATGAGGAGAGACTGGTAGCCAAATATTGTTCTCACAGACATCATCAGAGGCAGCAAAGTTTTAAAATATTTTTACTGCTCATTTCCAACTTGTTTCTCTACATAGGCAACATGAAACCCAACACCCAGTCTGCCTCATCAAGATCAAACTGAGTTTCTTGTTTCATTCCCTGTCTTCTCCCTGCTTCTGCATTTTCAGATATTAGACAAAGTCTCAGTAATTGTTAGAGAAGAATACTACTAACTAGCTCAGAAAGGCAGAACAAAGCTACTTTTAATATCACGTGACTCTGAGCTAAGTGAACTGAGCTTAGTAACCATGGGTGCAATAATTATTTTTAATACAAACTATGATTAAAATGCAAACTTTGAAGTTTCACATTTTTACCCACTAATTAACATCATTAATTGCAAAATTAATGAAGTTAATTAGTGGATAAGAGTGTTAAAAGAAAAACATCAAAGTCTAGATATGCAGTGCTGCTTCATGAGCAGTGAAATGGCCATAAAGAAGCCCAGAGTAAAAAGAACGTGTAGGCTCAGCAGTTTGTCTCCAAAAGACAAGCATTCTCAGAAGTCTCACATGAAAAAAAAAAATAAATACAGATATGTATATACATTATGTCTATGTGTTTGTAATGTCTTTTAAAATATCAATGTAACTGTTTACATGGGTGATTTGCTTGCCCTGGTGGCCCCACTGTGATATTTCACCTAAGTAAACTAGTCAAAAGCATCAAAGTCCGGGTAAAATGAGTGTTAAAATGAATGACAAACCTCTCCTGTTCGCATGTTAATTCCAGTAATGTATTTTGAAGTGATGCACTTATCATTTTGCTATAGGGTATGCCGTCCACACAGCAGAAACCAGAGATACCTAGCAATTTTAACATGTAATCCTATCAGCATGTGCTGCTGTTTCTCTGGTCCCTCCTGGTGTACAGGTGCACAGTGGTGGCAGAAAAAGGAGGTGTTTAAAGCAACGGTGAGGGCTGCTGGCTAGCCCTACACAGACAGATTTTTGCAAGAAATCCTTTAAAATACAGCTTCTCCAGTAATCACTGGCTGAGGGACATACACACATAAGGCCTAATCACTGCTGACACTGTGAGGGTCAAAGGATAGAGAGAAGAACTGATGTGGCTTAAGTACAAGCAGAGAAGTAGTAGAAGAGCATAGCTGTGAGGCAAAAAAGGAAACATAGATTTAGGAAGTATATCTTAGCACAAGCATGTGAAGGTAGTGAAATCAAGGAGTGTGGCAAGAATAACAAGCATCCTTTGGTAAGCAAGACAGTTTGAACAAAGGACCTGCTTTAAGCAGGGAACAAAAGAAAAAGTATCTGATGGGTAGGAAAAGGAGTTATACACTTCTGATAGGTTTACAGAAGCTTCAGAGTTCACAGATTACATTCACCACCAAGCTTGCTCTTGTCCTCATCTGCCAGCTCGTAAATATTGAATTTAATTGATGGTAAAACAACCCAGGTGCTGTCAAACATCCTCCCCTTTAATCCACAAAGCAATTCACCGTTTCCCACTCACTGCCCCTCACTTCAGCCTCCTTCCCTTTGAAGAGACCCAAACTAAGACGACAGGCTTCATCACACAGAAGAGCAGGTGACTAGGCCAGTGTGAAAAGATAAACAAGGCATTAAAACAAGAGTTACAGCTGGCAGAGAGAATACAGAGGGCGAGAGCCCCAGGGCATATGCAAGCTGCAAAGGAGTTCTGTACCTCATCATGTCAGAACATGTAAACGCTTCTGAATTACCAACACACACAAGCATAGAAATGCTACCAGACAGGGAAAATTCTGCTGCTAACACTTTGGAAAATAAATGCCAAAATTTGAGACAAGCCTTCATACCAGTCATCACAGCATACAAAATCTTAACTGTTATTTTAACTAAAATCAGACACTGAAACAGAGGGGTCAAAGGCCAGTAAGTTAGAGATTCAGAAGGACTGTGGATAAATACAGTCAGCTTTGGAAATGTGAAGAAGAGAGCTGTGCCAAGGAAACACAGAACTATGGCTCTGCTCTCCTCAAATATTTATTTGGGGGTTCCAATTACTGATCTCTCACGCTATTTCCTCCAACACAGACCTGAAACAGTTTGAGCAGCTGTAGCAAAACAGAAGCAGAAAAAGAGAGGAGAGTATTGGGAGTTAACTAGTGAGAATGAGCAGGGGAGAGCATGCAATCACAGGATAAGAGAAAAAGATCAACCAGCCAGAGCATTCAATGCAGCAATTTAATTGTGGGTTCACCACCATGAAAGAGAGTGAGACAGATAACCACCAGCCTGCATTACAGGCTTTGATTCAGCAGCATGCCGCAACACAAGGAAAAGCAGTGGCACTACCTCAGCTTTCTTCAAAAGCTAGTGATGGATGTGCACAGAAAATTCCCAACATCCAGTGTATCTCCAGAATATTAACACTAATTATATTTCCACAGCAGCTAAATTTGAGCAGAGCACACAAGGTAATTTGGTTAGTTTCAGAACAGTAAGAAAACACTAAAGAGGGGAATGTTTTATGATACCCATTAAAGGCCTGTGTCAGTATGTCTTATAATTCGTTAAAAAATACCTGTAAGAATCGAGAAATTCCCCTGAAGAACAGTTGGCTATTGCATAGAGCCCTTTCTCAGACTGAGCACGACAGTAAAACTGTTATCCTTTCACTTTGCACAGTGATTAAAATGGACTGTGCGGCACTGAGCCAAGCTGAACATGAACACTTCCCCGCAGTGGCTGAAGCCACAGGGGTTATAAAAAATATCATCAGTACCAGCAACAGAGGTCAGGAGGTAAAAATACACACACCCACACCTCCCCTTAATTTTCCGTGTTAAAGTAATAACCATCAGGTTTTAAGCTTTACCTTCTTCTGGGGGTAGCTAAGTAGATTCACTTTCCAAATGACAGGTCCTAACAACTTTCTTCTGGGATTTACATTCTCTACCTAACTCTTCATTTTGACCAGAAGGATATAACCTGGCACTAATCAGCCTTTTTTGTTTGTGCAAAACCACAGAGATCGTATCTGAAGACAGCCACACAGGGCGTTCCATTTAGCTGTTTTCAGCAGCCATCCAGATCAGATACTTTGCCTCAGTGCCTCACATTTTTAGTTTTTGTTCCATCTAATACAGGTTACTTCCTTGGCAAAGGTATAAGTTTGAGTTTTCACATTTCTGTTCCTTTCCACTGTATCTGTATGTATAAATTTAATTTTTTCATTCTGCCTGTTTGTATCAGAAGTATTCTAAAGATGCTTTGCTGCATATGTGACCTAGGAGACAACACAGAAAAGCAAATGGTTGTTTTTACGCAATACTTCAGTGATCTTTTTCTTCAGTTTCTGACTTCCTTCATCTCTTTCCCTTATTTTCAGTCCTATTTTTTCCTGATGTGATCAGTAAAAATAGTGACAGGAAAAGTTACAGAGGATAAAATGATTACAAAAAGCACCCTAAATGGCAATAGAAATATTACTTCTACTTCCCCATTGCCTTGATCAGCAGAAAAACATTCATGTTTATCTCAGGTACTAACTCAGAGTCTGCCAATTTGCTCGTTTCTTCTCATGGTGGATCTTGTGCTTGTCTGAAAACTCTTAATATGTTTCAGCCTTTACTAGTACTCAGTATGACTAAGGAAGCTAGACATACTGCTAAGTACCCAATGAAAACAGTACTCACAATTTAACCGGTCTCTTAATTGTGCAAGTGAATAAAACATGGCTGGGTGCTATTAAATACCTGAAAATTCCAGTTCATACTGATTCTGAAGCAAAACATTTTCTCAACGACCTATAATAATATTTTCCAGAAAGAAATCTTTGAGCACTACTGTTTGCCTCTCTGCCCAAACAACGTTCAAGCCCATTATTTTTTCCTCACTTCATCTACACCTATTTACTAGTTTTCCCAAGACTCTTGTTCAGGAAATTATCCTACTTCCTATTCAGAAAAGCACTCAAGCAGATGCCACACACTTTGATCTCAGAAAAGTCACAAAGCAGATAAAGAAATCAGAGGAATGTACATATGTGACGAAGTCTGGATGCCTATTGCAGGCTATCCTGAATCAGGACCTCAGTTGGTTGCAGAATTCACTGCACCCAAACTCATTCTTCATATCAAGGGTTTTGGTAAGCGGAATGGATGGTTAAGTGCACACTTCCTGCAGTCAGACTCAGAGCAGTTACATCGGCATATAATAACACATTATACATACAACAGCTACTTCGAAGACAGAAAATAAAACATGCTGTTCTTCTGCCAGATTTTTAGATGCATTACAACTCCTGAACATCCTAGAGTTCTGCCAAGAGAAGCAGTAGTAGCTTTTATTTTTCTGGGCACTTCATTATTTATATTATACAGGTCATGCTGTTAATTTTTTAAATGTTAAAAGCACAACCAAATACTAACTTCAGGCTAGCTAGAAATGGTTTGATGAGCAGCCAATACATTTTTAATTCAGGCTAGAGGAGAAGAAAAGCAAAAATCTCCCTTCAGTACGCCCCATACACTCTGCCAAGTAGTTAAGTGTGATAACTGGCATATACATATGCGATCTTCTGTTCAATCCAAATGAGTTATCTTAGAAAATTTGTGAAGACTGCTCTCCCTCTTTGAATACTTCACAGTACGATCCATCTTCCCCTTTGCTTTGGTTAAGGGAAGACTACAGTAATCCCCTTCAAACAGAATTCTGGCAAACACTCCTAAATTATGTAATTCACTAGGTTCAACTCTACTGTTACAATCATTTTCAAGGAAGACAAGTACAATACATTATCATTACAGCTATACAACCCTGAGCTGAATTTTCCTTGGCTGAATTCCTAACATTTTAATGCTGAAATTGATCTGTTTTTAAAACATCATGTGAAAGGTTTTTTAAATACCACACATGCTCAAGCTCTTTATTTTAAACTGTTTAGAAATGAGCTAGTAGAAACACGGGGGGGAAAAAAAAGTTAAAAAAAAAAAAAAGTTTGCGTTCTCTAATCTAGCATTAAGTACATTTTAAAGAACACCAGACATGTTTCCAAATAAACGATTGCAGTGTACAAATTACCCATAAGGGATGAAGATAACAATACCTATGGTGTGGGTTTAGATATGCGAAGAAGTTGATGTTTCATCAAGGTTGTCTAGGAAACCATTTTTAAAATTTACTTAGAATACAAAATGAAAGATGTTTATTTCTGCTTGGGATGCCTCTAGAGGAGCTGGCATGTAACAAGTTTATTAAAATGACAAGTTCAAGGTAGTTTCCTTGTTGACTGTAAATAACCACCCCATGAGCCAATTAAGAACAGAGATCAAAGGCCCAAGCAGTGAAATAAAGCCAGGAGTCAGAGAGTTAAGAGAGAGCCTCCTCAAGCTACTGCAGCAAGAGAAATTTCCTTTACCCAACATACACTCTAGTAATGCCATTTTCATATGGCTTTGGACTAGGCTAAAAACTAACATCCACATGTTACTGAATGCCTACGCAAGTGGCTTTCATTTATGTATACAGACAGGAACTGTTTCGCTTAAAAAGAGTGATCTTGATGGACCTGCAGCCGCTAGATAGTAAGGAGACAAGAAAAAGTGTTGATGAGGTATATAAAAATGCCTGGCTTTAATTTGTAAAATAGGATTCTCAGTTGGGAAATGTCCTGTATCACAGCAGTTTGTCAGTTAATTTGTCTTGCTTAGTAGCTGCCACGACCACAACTTTCAAGTCAGAAGTCAGCATACTAGCAACCTGTCTCCTAATGCAAGACTTGACTATTATTGTTATTATCTCTGCACACACCAGCTTCAAATTTGGTATCAGTATAGTGCATGTTTGTCCCTATAAGTGAATAGAGTCTTTTCACCAGGTACACAGAGTGCTGCCATCAATTCTCTTGCCAAGTCATGCTACTGTTTACTGATCAACACCTGGGCTGCCTGAGCACGAGTACACTCTGCTCCCTTGCAACATCACCTTCCTCACCCTCAGTTAAATCCAGCTCCAAGAAAATCTTGAATCTTTAAACAGGGTTTCATTACTGCTTCTTTAAATTAGAGGACAGATGTGAATGTATCAAGCCCATTTCCCTCGATTCCACTGTCTGTCCTTGCCCCGTACACCAGCAGGTGGAGGTGAGGGAAGCACTTTTAGCATTTGTTGTGACTGGTAAGATCATCAGACTGAACATTGTGTGTAGACTTCAATTTAGACATTTAAAGACACCTAGAGCACCAGATGGAGCTCTTACAGTGAGAAAATGTAACAAGCTCTTTCACAGCAGGCACAATTGTATTCCAAGCTTTAGACCGCAGATGGAAATCCTTCTCTGTCTACACCATCTCCCCACAGGGCGCTTTCGCTACCAACAAAAACCGCGTTCACCTGTGGGACTGCTCCCACTGCAACTGCGCCAGAAGAAATGAAAGAGGGTCTTGAAGCTGTGCAACATTCTATGTTGGCAGCACCACACCATACCAACCTTGATGCACAGCTGACAAATTTTGCTCTGCACATGGGAATCAGTGCAGCCCAGCAAGCATGACCTCAGTCTGGAAGAACAGCTCAGGAACAAGCTGGCAGTGATGCCCTACCAATTCAGGTCAGTGCAAGCCACGTTTCTCAGTGGCAGTGTGCTTCACACAGTGGTCTATACATGCTAACGTGTGATCCCAATGCTGCAACTCTCCCACTGAACAAGGTTTCTGCCCATCCTTGCCACATCTACAGTGCCAAGCAGTGTCGAAGGATCTGTACAATGCAAAAAAGCAATGTAATCAACCCTCAAAGAAGGATGAGGGTTAAGCCAAAGCATCTCTTTTGAAAAAAAAAAAAGGGTAGAGACCAGGTAGTCAACAGAAATAAGCTCTGAAGGACTGAGCCAGCAAACTAAGCCTCAAGAGCTATGACGAGAAAGAAGCATGCATACGTCTGCCCACAATGGGAATCAATGGAAAGATTTTAAACAGAAAAATTATATAAAAATGGATCACAAGGTAACACTGATGCCCAAAAAATAAACTAGAACTGGGGAAGACAGAAAGCTGTACTTATATTTGAGAAATCTAGGCTTAGTACTCTGTTCTTTTATCTGATTGGGTGAAGTCAATTAAGCTTTTTCATGCCTCAGCTCATTATCTGTAAGATAGGGATAATTTGAGAAGTCTACAGAGCCTTTCTTTCTCTTACAGAGATTGCTGAGAGGATTAGTGCACTGAAGATTTGGAGGTACCACTATTAATAGGAATGGATTCATTAATATCTCACACTGAAATGGACAAATAAGGGAGGGGGCAAAAAAAAGAAAAAAAAACAACAACACCTTTCTTTGCATCAACACCAACACAATTAGAACAATTTAAGTACTTCAACAGCTTGCCTATATCAAACTCCAGCAACTAGCGTGCCTACAGTAATTTTAGCCCATTCTTAGTTTGTGTAAGTCGGTATTGTGAAGACACAGGAAACTGAAAACAGGAAACATTTCTGTATTGTACATAAAGCTAACATCAGCTAAACCAGACCGTCAAAAATCTATTTATGTCTATGTAGAGATGTAAATAAATGAATAATTCCAACATTTCAGGAAGAATATACTGCTATTTATTGTTGGTTTGTTATAGTTTGTGTGTACATATGTGTGTGTATGTTTACATAACCTACGATTAATAAAATTACTCAGGAAATCTGCTATCTGCAGACTTGACTTTGAAATGATTTTTCTCAGATTAAACTTACGTATTTGAAAGGTGAACAAAGTCAATCCTACAGCTGCTTAATACACTCAGATCTATACCTCAGAAGGCATAAGGCCATCTAAAATACAGCCAGATGTCAGATAAACTGTTCTGATTTCGCAGAACCACTCTTATCACCATCACTCCTTCCCTTCCTATAGCCTATCATGCAGTCTTTCATTGCTTTGTGCAACCCGTAAGTACGAAAAACAAACTGTGTGTGTTTATCTGATTAAAACCCAATGTAAATGATATGAAAAATAGGTGCAGCCCACTGGCTCATGGCAAGCTGCCAGTAAAGACCTTCTGTGCTGGAGGTAGGCATTGCAGATTTAGGGCATCATATCTCTGTCAATCTTCTATAACTGTATTTTTATTTTACAGCTACTGTCCTGGTTTCATCCGGGACGAGCTGATTTTTAACTTGCAGTGTCTGGTACGATGTTATGTTTTGGCTTCAGGAGAAAAACAATGCTGATAACAATCCGATGTTTTAGTTGTTGCTGGACAGTGCTGCACAGAGCCAAAGACATTTCAATTTCACCTACAGTCCTGTCAGCAAGAGAGCTGGCTGACACAAACTGGCCAAAGAGATATTCCACACCATATGACACACATGAAGAAAACTTCAAAACTGTGAGAGTTGGCTATGGCTGGGGACAGCCTTCAGGTGGGGACAGGTTGTGTGTTGGTCTGGGTATGGTGAGCCACTGGCTGAGCTGCCTGCTGAGTTAAACCACATTATTTAATGCCCTTTCACATCTCTGCTCTTATTTCTATCTGGACACTTCAGCAGTTCACTTTCTTACCATTTGATGCCAGCCTACATAAAACAAATCTTGCACCATAACGTACAATCACTCTGTGAATTGGAAAGTTCAAATCCAATCTCAACTTGAGCAGTTCAGCACTTCTCTCCCTTCTTCCTGCTCCTGTAATCACTTCTAACTACTGTTACTCCAATTCAAATTATTTCCAGAAGCACTTTCAGGCTCCCTTAAACTTGTGCCTTCTCCTGTTAAAGAATAGCTTGGGGCCATTCCAAGGGAGTCAACCTTACATGTCCTCGAGCAAAGATTAGCCTAAAGAGCTAACATTCTGACCAAGCAGAGGGAAAACTGCACATCACATAAAATCAGAAAACTATCCAAGCTTGATTTAAAAGCAACCAGGCAATACCACTGAACATTCACAAGTTATTTTTCTAAATTTTTGAATAATTCAGATGATTCAAAACTGGATTTCCCAAATGCTGTGCAGAGATGATTATGGGATATATTTGTTTTGACTGGGCTTTAAGTCTCTACTTTTCAGAGATTTCTCATTTTTCCTTTACTCGGGGTTGAAATTTGCTGTGAGAATTTCTTCAGCCCCTTGCAGAATTCTTAAGGGTATTCCCTAAAGAGAGAGACAAAAAGAATTGGGGATTCATCATGCACAAGCTGATATTTACAGTAACACCACTCCCAGTACATGTCAGCTGGAAATAGCTTGATATTTCTTCACTTTCTTTTAATATTTGTAGGATTAATAACAAATTCAGGCCCTGATCCCATAATATTTAACATCTGGGCAAAATGTTCCATGCTGACATCCACAGAGCTCTAGTTTGGCACAGCAAACACACTGCATGTTACAAAAAAAAACAAAAAAAACAACTTAGCAATGGCAGCAGTAAAAGGCAATTTCTTCCTTATCTCTTTTTACGCTTCCCTTCTTTTGTTAATGTGAAGAGACTAGGAACAATATGGCAACCAGAACAAAGGAGAATAAAGAAAACACTCATGGATGATTGCTCAAAGTGTGTCCATCAACACCACGATTACCTTGCTACTATGGCATTCGGTTTTAGGACAACTTGAAGCTCCATGAAACCATGGAACAAAAGATATTTGCATATGACAGCTTCAGTGCCCCGAGCCCTCCGGGTGCCTCAAAAATCACCAGGCACATAGGCTGCAGCAGAGGCAAAAAAAACCAAACCAAACAACAGCAACAAAACCCATACAAAACAGCATTCTCTCCTTTCAACGTAGTGGCATCTTCACCCCGTGAACTCTATTTGCCACTTTCTAATTGACCTGCACAGCACTCGGAGCTTGATTGCTACCAGAAAACTGAAGCCGCAGTAACAAATATGAAGCATCTCTCTTGCTAAGTGCTAACACCTTTGAGATCACACACCAACTTCCTCCATGACCTGTCACAGTAACCGTATTTCTCAACACATTAAATGCATTAAGGGTCCCACACAAAGAATGCTGAGGCACAAAACTCAGAGCCAAGATGGCTAGAACAAGTTTGAAACTTATTCAGTGCCAAAACTGCTTTTTTAGCAAAGATATCCTAAAGTAATTCTATTCTCCCTCTATTCTCTGCCATCCCTCATGACAGCCTTGAAAAGAAAGACAGCTGGCAAAAAAGCAGCAATGACAGAACTGTGAGTCACACAGAGGTAAAAAGGTTGGACTCCGGGAGCCAGAAAGCACAAGGATAGGCCTCTCAGACACCTATTTTTAAATGCTTCTTTTCTCTCTCCTTCCTCTCTTCTTGAAAGACTAAATGCAAAATGAAATCATCTTAGAGAAGGACAGCCGCTTCCCCCCTGTGCTCAATCATTCCAGTCACACTATGTTGTCCAGTAACCTGCATTGATAATTCCTCATGAATAAAATGCCAACATTATCATCCTCAGCTATGTTGTTGACATGCTTTTGCTATTTCACTAAAAATACCATTAATTTTCTGGCTTCACAACAGCTGAGCTACTCCCCATTTGAATATACAAAAGAGTATTTTGTTTAAACCAAATTAAAAGCGTTCCAGTAAATGACTTCAATTTTGCTGGCTATACTACTTCAGTGTATACCGTTCTATCTAATCCTCTCTTTTCCCAACTCTACCCCCTTCTACCTCCCCCCTCTTTTCTTTTTTTTTTCCTTCCTTCCTTTTTCATACTTAATCCTTTCATGCTAGGAGCTGGATTTGCCCAGCAAGACATCCAACAGGCAGAAAGAGCTTCAAAAATGTGGTGCCAAAGAGTTAAGGTAAATGCGAAATTGCCTCTTCTCTGTTTTTATTCACCTGTGTTTGCCAAAACATATTTTAGCAGCTAGAAAAGGAAGAAAAAGGGGAGGGGGAGCACACAAACAGTGAACACACCTTCAATTTCCCATCCTGTTAAGTGTCGACATTCCCCATCTAAGTCAAAAAGAAAAACACTACTATTGCCAACCCCTCCTGGCATCTCAACACTTTATTTGTTCCCATTTGTATCTAATGCTTTTGTCAACAGTTCAACAAAAGTCAAAGCAAACAAACCCACTACAAACACTGGGGGTAACAGCAACAAGCATGAATCCTTCACAATTATCCAGCCCAGCTGCTCAGTGCCTGTCCAGGCTGCTTTCATTTACAACAGTGTCAACAAAAGGCTGAAACCCAATAACTAGGTGGGTCAATACTACCACTGTAAACCCTCTAGAGAAGGAAATGCTGTTCTCCTGCTTTACTGCTTCAGCAAACATGCAGAATAATTCAGTTAGATAGACAAGTGCTTGCCTAATCACTTGTTGTGTGAATTATTCAAGGCTTTCCCTGTTAACTACCAAATGATGGCTCTCCAAATATTTCCCAGAAACTAGCAGATGTCCAACAGGAGAAAAGGAAACATTAGGCAAATTCTGCCCTAACAGAGGACAATGGAAACCTACTGAAATGTCTAACGTTCAGAGGGTTGATACATTCCTACTCTTTTTTTTTTTTTTTCTGGTGCTACTATACAAAAAGAAAATAAGTTTTAAAAATACAAGTATGAAGTACACATTCGTCTACTAGAAGCCTGATTTTTATACAGTACAGTCAAGTCTGCTGCCTACAATTTTTCCTCTCCTTTTCAAATATAGGTTGTAAAAGAGTCGTCTCTAGAGAATACATAAGTTGTGGATACAAATAAGCACAGTAGTCAGCAAGGTGGACACAAGCAACATGCATCTATTCCCACATCTCTCTCTTTACGCTGTTCATTTCATCTCTTACTAATCACACACTTAAGTGTTTCCTTCATTTCAGCTATAAGGTGAATGCTCATGTGCTTCAGAGGTTTCACAAAGGTTCATGTTTACACTTCCAAAGAGCAGTGTAAACACACTGCATTGTAATACTGATTTAAGTGCACTACTTTTTTTTTTTTTTTTTTTTTTTTTTTACTTCTCTTCAGGGTAGGAAACAGCCACCTTTAGAAGTTCCATTTTCTTGGTTTGTAGGCTTTAGTCATAACCACACAATTGCTAACGTACTATTTATAAGCTTTAAGAAAACAGATAAATTAGTTAACAAGTGGTACTTTTTTTGATTTAATTTTAGAAATTGTTCACGAATTAGCCTGATATTGACAACTGTTTCATCTAAGACCAGTTTA
This sequence comes from Oreortyx pictus, assembly GCA_036925125.1. Taxonomy (NCBI): domain Eukaryota; kingdom Metazoa; phylum Chordata; class Aves; order Galliformes; family Odontophoridae; genus Oreortyx; species Oreortyx pictus. The sequence continues at coordinate 65,863,876 of JAUPFR010000004.1, read as the reverse complement.
CAAATACATCATAGAGTAGAGTAGGGCAGATACTTATTTTAAGCCAGAACATAGTATCAAATACATTTATAAATATTTTATTTTTGACATCTACTGTAGCAGTTGTGCATGCTGAGTATCTGGTATTCCAAAGAGAATCTCTGGCAGTTTTAAGATTTAGCAAAACAGTAAAAGAAATTCTGTCTGTATGTCAAATTAAAGCACACAGTTTTGTTTTTATAATTACGATCTGTAACATATTTTGTTTGTAAAACAGTTTTTGACTGACTGCACTGTAACAATCTCTGGAGTTCTGTGCTGTCAACATAGGAACCTCATTCAATCAAAAGAATTTTCTTCCAGTCCTGTCCAACATAATTACCAAACATTTCGTCTACTAAGCAGAGGTGGCTATGTCACTGTGATCACTGCTGCTGTTCGTAGGCATTTCAGCCCCACACTGCTTGGTGGGCAACTTCAGTTACATTTACTACTAGAAATCCAGCCGTTGCTTTCCTACTAATCAACCTAGTGCTATTTGCAGCTCTAAAGTTGTTTATCACTATTTGTAAGGGCAGTATCTTCATTGCTTCAGTCGATTAGTGACGTCTAAGAAATGGTTTAGGCTTCACAGGGACCAAAGGCACAACAGAGAGGTACTGGAACACAAGAGAATACTTGGTATCAAGAGGATTACATATTGCACAGATGAACTGGAGAAAAAAATACACGATCTGGTGCTAGATACTCTAGGACCAAGGGTGAGAGATAATGTCACACAGTAACTTCTCCCTTTCCCAATCCAGAGGAGGACAAAGAGCCCCAAAGTGGCAGCTCCAACCTCTGCCATCGCTGGCGGCAATGCAGTTACCAGAAAACCTTCACGAGGCACACAAGAGTCCTATAGAAGGTCTGCTAAATACTTAATTGCTTTCAAATACCCTGCGGTGTGACATAAAGCTTCCCGGCTACCTAGGTGGCGACCATACAGTGCTTTTTACAAAGGCATCAAATGGACCCTGGACAGGCTGTCTTTATACTGAAAGCAAGCTGCCTTTCCTGCTCTGACGCCAATTACGCATTCTGACAGGGCACTTGGAAAGACACTTTACTTCAAGGGAATAGCAGAAAATGGGTTTCTTTCACCCCACAAGGCTTACTGCTAACTGATTTTAAAGGGCTTATTTCTAAATTATTCAGACATTATTCAGAATTCCTCTCATATTTCGCAGTATGGGACAACAAAGCTCACTACAAAATAATATTTGCAGGCCACTGAAAGAAACTCCTTCTCGAAGCAGGGGAGGAAAAACAAGACATTTGTTTCCTGCAGGGCGAAAGTAAATTGCAGTTCGGTATTTTTAAAAGAAGCCCTGAAGCAGACATGCGACAGACACAGAGCATCAACAAATACAAATTCAGCAAACAAGGAGAGACAAGACGTTTAAAGACACAGTTATAACTACTTCAAGACAATGAGAAGGATTTCCTAGTATGCCTAGGACTGCAATGTCACACGGTTCATGTTAATTCCATCAGCACTGGCTTTTTAATTCAATGCAAGTAATGACTTATATACATGGTCTGTCCACTTGTTATTAAAATACAGTGAGCAAAGGACTCCAAAACAAGTTGCAGCAGCTGCCAAGCCAGCTGTGGCCAGAGCCAAGATCACAGCACACATCCCGCACAGAGCCCAGCCTCTGGGGCTGCCTGGCTGGGAGGTACCTCCTGGCCCCAATTCCATACCGCTATGCCACACCTTCGGATGGACAACCTCGGCAAAAATCGTGACTGTTAATTACTTTGACCTAACACGGTTCATACAGTGGAGAAAAAACAAACAAACAAACAAAAAAAAAAAAACAACAACAACTTTGTGCCCTCTTTGAAAAACTAGCTTGAAAGACACCAGCTTTGCAGCGCAGAGAAGCTGCGGTGGACCACAGATCCTGAGAGCAAAAGAAGGAACAAACCGTATCGAAATCTGTCCCTTCTCCCGCCCCTTCGCCCCACTTACTCATAAGCACGCATTAGGGAAACTCCCACAGCTGCATTTGCTGCCTCTCGAGAGGCAGAAAAACAGTGGTACAGCTGTGCCTGCTCATATTCGTATGCAAACAAGCAGCGTCCGGCCGGCTGCAATGCCTCACTTAAAAGCACCTCGGTACCCTTTGATAAGCTTGCAGCTCAGAAAGGAGTGATTCAGAGCAATCTGCCGTCTGTAATGCAATTAGCAGATTAGAGCGGCATTTCACTCTCAGAGCTTCATTAAAACCCTGGTTGCATCCAGCATTAGCTGCCGATACAACATACGCAGTGTTCCCCCTACAGTCCTCCCGGAGACTCGGTGTAGGACGGTGGAGAAGCCGCCAGCTCAGCCCACAGCCTACCGAGCTGGGGCGAGAGTGGCAGAGACCCACACTACATTGCACAGCTGGGACAGGGACGAGCTTTGCTGCACAGAGGCGATCAGGCTGTCTGCTAGGTGCACAGCAGCCAGCCCTGTGCCTCTCTGCTTGCTGCCAACCTGTGAGGGTGTAGCAGGAGAAAGGTGAACTCCAGTAAACTGCAGTGCGGACGGAAGCGATCACTTCGGTCCTTCATGTGGCAGGCCAGTGAACCCACAGCTGCCCACACTGGCTCGTCGTTTTTCTGCTCGTTTCCCCAAGTGTGCCATGAGCACCCTGCAAGAGCAGAGCAGGTCCGCTACCACAGGAGCATGGCCAGGACATGGGCAAAGGTGGCAGCAGGTGGATCTGGCGCAGGCATGGGCCAGCACAGCCCCACCAGCACTCAAGGAAGGACAAACTGAAAAACAAAACAAAACAAAAAACACAAAACCAAAACGATTAATTCACAGATGTTCATGCATTTCACACACAGGGTGCCCTGTGGTCCGTTGCCAGGGTAACGTGAGACCACCGGTGCGCGCTTTATTGGCTTTATGAAGTGCGTCTCGGGGGCTATCGTCCGAGAAACACAGCATGGTAATTGCCAGGCTTTTCAGAAGCCTTGTTTTGTGTTTATCCACATTTAACCCTCTGAGTGTGATTAAGAGCATTGCTATGCACGCCTTGTGCACCGAGGGACGGGGAAGGAGGGGTTGATCTCTGTTTCCAGCCTGAAAACCCCAGAAAGTGTGTCCCTGCACCCAGCTCCTGCCTACACTGCCTTGAAAGCTTCACCTGCAGGGCTGCAGACAGGCTGCCCCGCACTAGCAGCGTTCACATAGCAGGGCCTGAGCTAAGCCTGGCATGGGGAGGTGCCAACAGGAGTGTGGCACCAGAATGACAGGTTACCAGCTTTGGGCACAATGTCCTTTACCATCAGCTTTCAAAGGGGTAAAAAAAGCAGCACACTGACTTCCTGCACTCGTTACAAGGAACCCTGAAACCACATTTTGATTCCTGCCACCCCAGCAAGACAAGGCCACCACCACAGCCATTCTGAAAGAAGGCAGTACATCGCATGCCTTGGTGACATGCGGAACATGCACACCAATGAGCTGGAGCTTGCCAACCAGGGACAGGGTCGCCATCACAAATATCACAACTCTTGTGGCACCAGCATCGTCATTCTCAGTAGCAGCACACATCAAGTGTTAATCTGGCCGGAGTGGAGAGCGAGAAGGCGAGGGCAGCAGAGGGAATCAATAGAAGAAACGGCTTACATTCAGAGTCGCAGGAGAAAGAGCACACAGAGACAATCATTTCCTGGGAAAAGCTAAAGCCTAATGAGAATTTACTCTGCCGCCTTTATTCACACAACCAGCCCTTTTGTGGCAAGGGCTTCCTGAGTGACAGGAACCCAGGGCCCCTTAATAGGATTTCCATATTATTTCCAACACCTGCCTAGAAGTTATTTGTTTACATTGAAGGAGGCAAGATTCTCAAATCAGACATCTGCTTCTGGTTCAGGCATATCTTAGGAAACCATCTAGAAAGAAGCTTTGTTGCTATGGAGACATTTTTATTTTCTTCCCTTAGTTGGCTGAAAAACATTAGCATTTCCAATTTTTTGTTCTTCAAAAGGCCAAATGTCGCTCATGAAAAAACACAGAACTTTTCAAATCGTTACGCAGAATAGGTTAATTGAGCTTTAGATATTTAATTAATTATTCGACTCAATTAGAAGCATACCAGAGAGAGGAGAGAGGCATGGTGTAACTTTCCTACAAATTCTCCTCAATGGCTGATTCCCACTGGCCAGCATAATTGATTCTTCCCTCAAAAACATATCTAAAACACTGCAATTCATGATGCACTCAGCGACCTTTCATAACAGCTTAGGTATCGTCAGACAACTCATTTGGTCCAGCTTCTTCTAAAATCAGCCTAAGAAGGTGAGAATGCTCAAACTGGGAATAAACTTCTTTCCCAGTGTGGGAGAAGAGACAATATGAAATGCAGATATTAACCTACTACTAGCATTCAGTGACTTTAGCCTAAGGACAGAAAGTTTCATAGCCTTTCACCTTTGTCCCTGATTCTACAAAGTAATCTGTTATTCTCTCTCTAATACATTCAGAGTGCCCAATGAATCCACTGATTTGCACTAAAATAAGAGATATCTCAAATTACTTTGGATAAAAATGTCTTAATAACAATCCAAAATACTAATTGTTAGTTACATAGAAAATAAACAAAACAACCTGATCTCATTGTCAGCAGAAATCTATAAAGCAGAAAAGCAGTTATCTAGTTTGTTTTCACATCAGTAAAAGTTGATGAATGTTACCTATTTTCTCCCACCAATTTGACTAACACTACCTTAACCTAATCTACAGCTTTTCTCCAGACACATTCACCCTGAGTAAACTGGAGTAAGGCATAAATGCCAGCATCCAGAGAATGATTATAATTGCATACTTACATTATAATGAGAACTTAAAAATATATATATAATAAATAAATTAATTCCCTCCCTTTAGTTCTTTCCTCCTAACTATTACATTGTCAAAGACTTCACACTGAAGAAGACCTTTCCACCCACCTCCCCACCCCAGCAAACTTCCTCTTCCTACTCTACAATGTGAAGTCATAATCCTGCATTATCAACATCATAGTCTGTTGCCATGGAAATAATTAGACATGACTGCTCAGGTTAGAAATTACAGCCCATGTAAGTGTTTGTGTCCTGGGTGAAGGAAGAATCAGGAGAGAGAACATTTGCGTTACCCTAAATCAGCAAGTGGCAAAATAAAGTTTAATAGTGAGAAGTACTGTAGGAGTTCATCCAAATGTGGGCACACTGCTGAATAAGAGTTGCCCTGCTGTAAGAGGCACAGGAATTCAATGAAAGAGGCCAGCATAAGTATACACAGAGGATACTGAAAAGCCATTGGGTAGAGCAGGATAAACCACCAGACATGGCAGAAGCGACTAATTCTTTGATAACGAAGGACATGCTGTAACTTTCATAGGAATATTCTATACTAAATTAAAATTCCCAAATGACCCCATTAAAATGGCAAATTATGTGATCCTGAATGACAGAAATGTTAACTTAAAAAAATATATATATACAACTGAAGTTCAGTTTTGTGTTTTAAAATCTATTAAAAACAACAGAAGTCTAGCCATAAAAGGTTATGACAATAAAATAAAAAAAAAGATAATAATGCCAAAAAATCAGCTTTATAAGACAGACCAAGACAACAAACAGGACCCTGCTAATTAATATTTGTTCTGCTTCAGCAGACAGTTACTGGACAAAACTGCAACAAACAAGCATGTCTCACCCCATCACATCATTAATACATTCACATTCACCACCTGAGGACCAGCTATGCCCCACAGATATTTATTTATCTTTTCCACAAACAAACAATTACAACACATTTTCTGGAATTAGGGCACCTGTTACATTCAGCACTGCTTACACGCCCAGAGGCTGATATCAATTAATACTGAACAAATTATGGTAGTGCAAGTCAACAGAAGTTACTCATTATATTTTGATAACGCTACCCTCAAAACACCCGCAAAAATAAAAAAAACCAAACAACCGCAACTCTCGTGGAGCAAAGTTTAGTTAAAACATGTTCCAAATTACCACTTCATCATTATAGAAAGCAAAATATACCCAATGTCTTTTTTCTGTACAGAGAAAGGCACACACAGAAGCTGTGACATGAATACGAAGTATGTTTTGATTTTTACAAGCCTGTGAAGTGCTTTTCAGCTGAGTGGTATTAAAGTGGCAAAATAAAATGATCAGGAAATAAATTCTGCAACTTTCTTTAGGCTTGTAACAGATAACTGTGTTTCTTTGGCTCGTTAAATACAAACTGAATGTAATGGAATTTGGCAAGAGACTCTCATCACTGAAGGAAATCTCACTTAAAGAAACTTGACAATTAAGATGAAGCCTACTACAGTGCAACACATCAGTTTGTGGTGTTCCTCTACCAGGGAAAGAATAGTGTCTGAGCAACGTAATTACATTTGCAAATATCCATAATTCTGACCATATATATATATATATATATATATATAATTTCATATATATTTATTTATATATATATTATTTTAAACTACTTTGATCTTTATAAAAGCATTACATTCATACAATTTCCTTTTTTTTTTTTTTTTTTAAAGTATCACATAACAGCTACAAGAGCAAGAAGCTTACTGTTTCTCACATACTAACTGAACAGAGGTCTAAACACTTAATAGTGGCTAACAGCTCAAGAAGCTAAACTGAGACAGGCTCAGGTTTTAGCAAGCACTGGAGCACCTGCCACAAGAAATGTAAATGAGACTCACACCAGTCCCCTTTCTCTGTATTTGCTGCATGTGTAATTATTAGCTTTCCCAAAGATTAAGGCAAAAGTAATCTCATTGCTAAAACCACTTGAATTTGCCCTGACAGACTACTTCTCGTTCACTAACACGTTGGACAGAAATTCATCTCAAATCTGCATTTGATTTGTTAATTCAGAAGCTAAAATAATCCTTTCATGTAAACCTTTATTTCCACAGGGGTCTCAAACAGGCTGTTTTATTCCTGCCACAAGACTTCAGCTTTTAATTATGGACTCTTATTGCTGCTGAAACAGTAAGCTCTGACACAGAAATGAAAAGTTTCCACAATGTTTGCATGTCTTACTACCAGCAAGCATGGTCTCAGTCCCAAATAACTTACAATGCAAATGAAAAAAAATACCCACCACCATTAAACCCACAAACAGATCATGTATTAATGTGTATAAAGATTGATTAACAACAGATATGAAAAAAGTTGCAAGAGCTAAATCCTGCGTACAAGATTCAGAAGACACTGAAGTTCTTGAATACCCTGGTAAGAAAGGGCAGTGACGGACTCCTATCAGCCAGCACATGGGGCTCCTTTATTCCAGGTGCCACATACAGAACCACTGGAAGAGACGGCCAGCACTTGGTAACTCTGCCAGGTGTCACCTTCACATACAACTGCTTCCTAAGCTACTTCAGAGAGTCACTTCTACAAAGAGTATTTTAGAAACCAGAGGAACTTTTGTCAACTTTGTCCCAGAGAAGGTAGGTGAGAAGCGAAGCTGGGAATAACTACCTGCCTCCTGCATCAGCAGTCCTTACAGGATGTGGAAAAATCCCTTATGGGAGCAATTAGGAAGTAAGAGCACACCAACAGAATCTTTTACTTTCTTAAATGAAAAAAACCAAAACAAAATAATACAAAAAACTAAAAAAAACAAATACATTTTGTACCTTGCAAAGAAGACACATCAAGTCTTCTCAGAAAAGGCATACACCTAACTGCAGAGCAGTTTGTTTGTCCTTGTACCTAAACACGTTATATTCCCTCAGAGCCATTATGGCAGCGCCGCACTCGCAGCACAGCCTCTGTGCTTGCTGCCCTTCCCTTCCCTGGCTGCATGAAGAGCAGACCCATGAACCAGTTTACAGTGCCCAGCATTCTTCCACACTTTTTGAGGAATTCAAGGGGACTAAAACTAACACGAAATCAAACAGTTTCCAAAGCCACCCACCTCTGCCGTGTAGATGATAATCTATTATTTAGGAATAGCTTCTGGACAATCTCATACTATCTGGAAGGTCCCTACTTGATTTCAGCAGTGAACTGCTCACTCCAGGGAGGTGATGGGAATGATGTGAGCCTGGGCTGTCTTATCATGCAGAAAATGCCGTGTTTAGAAGACTGTTACAAACTGGAATGGGACAGTGCCTGAAAAGAAACAGCCTTCTGAAGCTGACTTGCCTTACACTGCAGCTACAGCCACAATATACAGTGACAGGAACAACTTACCTGCCAGTCCCCAAAGAACCTATGAAACCACATATGCAGGAGGTGTCATACACCCAGTTCTTTCCTTCCTGCTCTGCTCATCCACAGGGAGAGATCTCACTCACACAATAAGTACCCCTGTGCAAAGGAAGCCTCAGTTTCCCAGCATAGCATATTCACTAGACAGAACTAAGGCAGTTTCCCAGCATAGCATATTCACTAGACAGAACTAAGGTGAGGATCTTAGTAAGCATTACTGGAGAAAACAAGTTTCATAAGCAGAACTGCCCGACAACTCAAAGGCACAGGAAGTGGTGGCAAGAAATGCCATTGTGCTCCTCGGTTCCAACGGGTAGGGTGCCGTCATTATCTGAAGTGTACACTAAAGCGTAAATTTACACTTTATGAGCTATTGTAAAATCTGCCCTGCTTAATAATCTGTATCAGCAAGAAAATACTTTAAAGTGTCTCTCACAATTAAACCCAGGCACAACCTTTTATAAATCAAAATTTTGCTACCATATCAAAACGTTACACTGGGGCTGTATAATGTTGCCCATATCCTCATTACATGCTACACTAATTACTACCAGCAGATTCAGAATTTTCTGCACATTAGAGGCTTTTAGAGGAGCTATAAAAAATTTCAGGCACCATTAATTTAAATTTGTATTGAAATTTCCTTTTGACAGATGGCCAAAAATTACTTATTATTTAGAGTACCAGAGCTGCCTGTTTGCACATTAGAAGAGGAAAGGGAAAAATTAAAAGCAAGAAAGAAATTTATGTCACGTTCATTACCTGTTAAATGTTAAGGAGTATTATCCTGCATGAATAAATAATTTCATACAAGCACGCAGACTCCAGCTGCTGGCAACTGGCACGTTCTGGCTGACAAAAAACATCTCAAGTCACACAGCAGATGATCATAAAAAGCCTCTCTTAACCAGGAGCCACTTAAGGGAGGACAGATCGATAGAACAAGCAACTAACTGCTACTGTGGGCATCACTGAAAACATTTAAGGAAATTAGCAAACTATTTCACCTTGCAAAGCTGGAAGCAAGCCCCGTAATACTGACACACAAGCCAACTCACAACCTGAACACAGTATGAGACAAATATCTACTTATCATTTCAAAATAAATTGGTACAAAGTGGTGACACCCTCCTCTCAGTCTCAGAAGCTGTATGAATAACAGAGTGCTTGAACCATTCTAAGTAACTTGAGAGCAACCAAACAAATCAGCCTTTTTGGTATAAACACTCCCACATTATTCATACCAGCATAAAACATCAATATCCCACAGATATTACAGAAATAGGATTAATACATACAATGTATACATATATTTAAATAATATATTTTAAACAGTCATCGGCATACCTGATACTCTAGCCACTCTATTTATTCACCTTCTTGAGTGAAAGGTCTTGTGGTTTCAAGTTTCGAGATAAAAAAAAAACTTACTTTAAGAAACAAAGTGTTTTTTAATTATTCACAGTTTTAGATATCTACCCTACTTGTACTTTTTTGTTTAGACACAGGGATTTAAATAAAAAAAAGAAAATCTACTGAAACTATTTGCTCAGAGTGAATGGGATGTTCTGCTGAAATCATCATTAATCTGTGCCTGCTTTCACTGTACAAAGCAATAGTTCCAGTTTCTAGCTCTCACGACAAAGAAGATGAAGTGAAATCTGACATGTTGTTGTCCTGTGTTTGTGTACAGACAGCTTCGATGCCTCTGCTGCTCACAGTAAAAACCGATAGTCCTGTCAGTTCCCAGTTCTTATGCAGAACCACATGGCTAACATAAAACTGACAACACTTAGCACCATTTCATTCTGTGGGGACACAGCAAAGTTGCCAGTGGAAGAATAGATATGTGGGGTGGGGTGCAGGGCATGCCTCCATCCATAAGTGCTGGAAAAGCAAAGGTGTTTCCATGCACAGCAGCCCCCAGTGGGACAGGACTCTGGGAGGCAAAGCTTGTGCCTAGCACTGTGCTTCCCCTGACTCTGTCCTCAGCTCATGAACAATACAGCATCACACAGTATCCGCAGTTGGAAGGGACCCACACAGGACCTCCCAAAAATCAAACCATAGTTCTGGGAGCATTGTATAAACACTCCTTGAACTCTGGCAGCTTGAGGCCGCGCCCACTGCCCTGGGCAGCTGGTTCCATGCCGACCACCCTCTCTGGTACAGACCAGTTCCCTAACTCGCAGCTGCCTCTCCCCTGACACAGCTCCATGCCATTCCCTCGGGCGCTGTCACTGTCACACAGAGCAGAGCTCAGCACTGCCCTCTGCTCCCTGGGAGAGCTGCAGATGCCATGAGGCCTCCCCTCAGCCTGCCCTGCTCTGGGCTGAACAGACTCAGGGAACTCAACTGCTCATCTCAGTTGCTCATCGTACACCTTCCCCTCCAGACCCTGCATCATCTTTGTAGCCCTCCCTTGGATTCTCTAATGGTTTTATGTCCTTCTTACACTGTGAAAACCAGTACTGCACCCAGTGCTGGAAGTGAGGCCATACAGAGCAGAGCAGAGCAAACAACCCCTACCCCATGCTGTATATATATTCAGGGCTGCACCATCCCAAGTGCAAAATTCAGTACCTGCTCTTGTTAAACTTCATGTGATTAGAAGTCTGCCCAGTACTCTAATTTGTCAACGTCCCCGAGAGGCCTTTCTACCCTCAAGGGAGTGAACAGCTCCTCCTATTTCAGCATCATCTACAAATTGGCTTAGTATGCATTTGAGTTCTCCATCCAAATCATTTATAAATCACTGAAGAGAACTGGCTCTATAATGGAGCCCTAGGGACATCCTGCTGGCCATTCCTCACAGTCTCATCAAACACACCTAAGACCTGCACTGTGAACACTTCTGCTGTTTGGCCAATTCTAAGAATAAATCACATGTTTCTAAGAAAAGCACCACTGAAAACTTGGCAAATCAGTTGTGAGCGTTCAGTAACGTGGGTGCACATGTCTTGCCCTTTGTAAGACAAGCACCTCTTCCATTTCACACTCACAATCATCCAAAAATGCTTAATCTTATGCTCCTGAAGATTGTGAAAGCTCTTCAAGCTCTAAGCTGTAACTGCATTCAGCTAACCAGGGCTGTGCAGTTAACTGTGCAACTGGCAACAACTGCTTCTGCTGCAAGCCAGTAAATGGCCAGTAGTAGAGAGGACAGCAGATGGATCTAGGAGAGAACAGAGCCCTGATACATCTTCCCACTCACAGCATTAAAGCCTCTGTGAGACTCTGATGACTATCAAGCAAGGACATGAATCCAGGTATATACGTTGAATCCCTGCAGTACATATCACTGAATGCTCAAAATTACATGAGCTGCAAGGTATGTGTTACATCTGTTTATAAACACTACCATTCAAAGGACAGCACATGTATATGAGCTAGAGAGTTACTCACAGCCTAACAATTGACTTTTGGAAGGGTAACATGGGACTCACATACGTTTGCAGAACAGGGAATGGAAGCTTCTTTCTCTCCAGTCAACAAACTGCTGCTGAAACAACAGCACGTGAGACCCCACATTTTCTCTGCCACTGCACTGAGATGGCAACATGAGGATCTATCAGAATTTTGGTTTTACAGTTGCCAAAAACACGAAACTTCTGGCTCATTATTTCCATTTCATAAGCTTACACAGAGGCTCAGGGTAGCCCTCTTTACCATATCCAGGAACAACGTCTACACTGAGGAGCCAGCCAAGGAGCAGAAGTGCTATCACCAGCCTCACTGTATGGTACGTCACCTGCAATTCTAGCCGCACTATCTAATGAGTGATACACAGCCTGCTGAAGACTCTGTTTATCAGCATGAGGGTCACAGCTCTGTTTCATTTGGTGACTTTTTCCACCATTATAGACCATGTCAAACAAATGCACTGTGCAGCTCTTTTGAGCCACTCCTGCCACCTACAAATTTGAGTCCTACCTTGATGGAGTCTCTGTCTGCACATGGAGAATCCACCACGTCGATAGTGGAGAGAAGGCAGCAGCGGGAGATGAGGAGGAAGAGAGAAAAGAGAAAAGTACTAGTTAGTTTATATGAAATTATACATTTATCATGCTCAGAAGAAAGAATTCTGATATCTGTTAAATAATGAATTGCCCAGATGTTAACTTTTCTTTGTAGTTAATTATTAATATTCCACAGTCAGATTTATAAAACCGTAACTCCACCACTTCAACACACCTTCTGACTACTACTAGGCAACTAGGCAATAAGTACGAAAGCAATTATCTACTAACTCTTGCAAACATTTTTTTTTTTTTCCTAGAATAGGAGCAGGAGAATTAGAATAGAAAGAAGAAAACAGAAATAAATGAAGCCACACACTCATCTGGCAGCACCCACCTCTTTGGTGGTCGTTATCATGGTGCTTTTTTTCATCCTTGATCGGGAGGTGTGACTGCCCCCCCAGTGCACTGGACAGTGCCAGAAGGCCAGCACTGCTGCCAATGGGTGGGATGGCTGGAGGCTGCAAGCCCGAGGGATGCGGAGTGAGAGGTACAGGAAGACCATGTCCATGTGACAAATGCTGGGCCTGGAGTTGTTGCTGCTGTGAAAAATGAAACACAGATATTGAATTTGTCCGGGGAGCATGGGGTTGTTTGACTGACCCCGTACCAATCAGATCAGCCAATACAACTGACTGACTCAGGTATCAACACTTAAAAACACCCTGGCATTTAATAAATGTCCACATGTTTGGATGCAATGCAGTCTGGGAACTTCAGAATGAAATAACAACAACTAAAAAAAAAAAAAAAAAGAATTTTCCAGTTTTAGTAAAAATGGTGTTTTAGTCATCTGACAGAGCTATTACATTTTATTCTCGCTAGCAGAAACACACCATGTATACGTCTAATCAAAGCATATGTAACTATAAAAGCAGTTATATAATGCAAAAAAAAAAAAAAAGCTGAAAATTGAGAAAATTAGCGTTAAACAGTTCTCCCAGCGCTACTGCACAGCATGCAGTGAGAGTTAATTTGAAAGAGAAAACCTGAATTAACAATCCAGAAAAGGAAACTGGTTGCAGCCACCGTTTTAAGCCCTTTAAGTGTCCTCAGCGGTACTTGAGCAAATTACTAAAGAAAATCTAATGTAGCAAGGCTTGGGTCCTCCTGTAGGCTTGTTCAATAATGCTGAAATAATTGGGCACTCTGTGCACGTTTAGTGATGCTCGAATGGAAAGCTAGAGGCCTGCCCTTGTACTGTTCTCTAGCTGCTGACTCTGTGTTGTGACAGGTTTATTTGAGTGGGACTGTGATGCATGCACCAGTAACTGCGCTGACAAGAGTTTAAAGTCATTTTTACCAGTACACTGGCAACACATACAGAAAACCCTTGAGAGGGTCGAATTGGGAGTGCTTGACCTCAACCAGGGCTGCATCAAGCTCTGTGCTATACTAACCATTGTGGGTAGACAGTTTGTTGCTACTGAATGGGAAGGCAGGAAAAAAAGTTACCTTAAATACCTCCCAAGAGAGATGTGTTCAGGTCCAAGGTTTGCCTGCCAACTGTCCAACTAATTCCAGCTCACTCAGTAACTAGATTAGCTCTGAAATTTTCTCATAGCTTTCAAGCAGCCAATTCTCAAGACTCATGGTAAATCAAATCAGAAGCCCTCTCAGATTGCTCTCTTCCTGTACATCTTCATAAAGGACTTTGGAAGAGTAAGAAAAGTTTTGTATAAGAAAAATCTTGAATTCCTAATTACAAAGATAAAACTCCTACTTTCATTTGGTTTTCATCTGAATCTGAATTAATTTCCCACCTCACAATCTAGCTCTCTAATCAATCAAGAGACAATGTGCAGCCGTCTTGATAGTTCTCTCTCCCCTCTTCAGCATGGATTTTTTACATAGGAATGAGCTGAAAGAGTGCAAGTCATACACAACACGCCACCTAAGTCATGCAGTATACTGCACAGGTACATCCCCCAACATCTTCCTGTGAAGGTACAGATCCTTGTCTTACTTTTCTAAACACAAACCAGACTGTGGAATCTGAAAGTCAGTGGCAAGTATATGACAACTGATTTAGAACAGTGCCAGGGACAGAAGATGAATGACCCACAAGGAGGAAAAAATCACACACACACACACACACAAAAAAAAAAAAAAAAAAAAAGGTGGGGGGGGGGAATGCACAAGAAGAAAGAAAAGCCAGAAAGAAGATTATTCCAGGTAGAAAAAAAGGATCACTCCTCCCCCTGCTTGCAAGCCTATGTCATTCATGTAAGAGACCCTTCTCATAGATGTATCAAACACATTTTGTTTCTCTGCTGCTCTTATGGAAGGATGCTTCATTGCTCAGAATTTAAAATTAACTATAACAAAATGAAACAAGAGGCAACTGTGTGTTGTTTAGCTTCAGGGTTTGACTGGGGTTTCTTTACAGCAAAGGAACAAGCTAGCAAATTCGATTTGTACTGGAGTAGAGGGAGGTCAGAGAAAGAAAAAACAGAAGGTAAACAGAGAAGAAAAAGGAGTGGACAAAATAACCTGTATTGCTGAATATCATCTTTCTTTTTCAATGCAAATTTTCCCATTCCTTTTCAAGAACATACTATAAACCAGTGAAAGATGTCTGCCTTAGTCTGCCAGAGGTTTGAAGCAATGGCTTTGAAAAGAACCCAGGATTATCAACAGTGATAAGATTTTTTGTCCTTGTTAACTATTTCACTGTTGATCAATAAATGCAAGGAAAATGACACTCATTGCACACTTCTGCACAATCCACAGAGATCTCTCTACCAACCTGCATTATATGACCTCCTCCATGGATGATTTCCAAAGAGCTTGAAGAAAACTACAGCGAAAATGTAACCTTTTACTGTTGTATGTTGGGAATTTCTCTACATAACTCAGCAACACAGCAGCACAGATTCTGCATCTTGGATGTGCCGAACATTCTTAACATTTCCCAGCCACAATAAGTAAGTGCATTAAGAGTTACATGCGTAACAGTGCCTCAGTGGCTTGAGATCACTCATAACAGCATAGTTGGCCTTGCTCATCTTGGCCAAGAACTGATGATTTCCCAACAACTTGACTTGCAAAGATCTTTGAAACTAACTGAAGAGAATGGGGAGAAAAATAAATAACACAAAGCTAAAAAATCCACAAACTTCCTGACATAGAGGAGTATATATGAAACTTTATTAAATGGATCAAGGTCTTTCACGGAAATTGATGGGAACGTGAAACCTGCCAAAACACAGCCCCACAGTCACAAATCAACATTCGCAAGTACAGCAGAAATTTGGTGTGATTTAGTCACACTGTAATGGCAGAAAGAAAGTATTTCAGTATGAAAACCTGATTGCTAAATACACCTAAGTTAACACCTCTAATTCCATTACTTCCCCACATATTTGCGCCACACAGATGTAGACATGGTGCATGTTGACAGACTGAGGTGGAACTGCAAGTTCAACAACAAAACAGTTATGATCTAAGCTTGCAGTGGCAGAGGAAAGGACTACAAGCTCCTTCGATACAATGAATAATGCTGTATGGACAAAGACTAGTCTAAAAATAGAAGTGAAAATGCTAGCTAGACTTTTGCCCTCAGTAGCAGAACCTCCTCAGCTGCCATTTCTAGACCTTAGACATTTATTACTATGTTCAAAAACCAACAATATTCATAGCTTAGTTTTGCTTTTTCACTCCCCATCAGTGTCACCTTCTAGGATGGCCAGTCTATGGTTGTTTGCTTACAGAGAAATCTAGGAAAACATAGGCAATTTCTTATTCACTGGGCGTCACGTTAGCACTACATCATGATAAGAAAAAGACACTGTTACCTCTCTATCCTTCAAAATGCCAAAGATATGGAGAAGTAAGACAACTGAGAGATATGCTCCCCAGACAGAAACATTCCATTAGAGAAGGCTGTTTACATTCATTTCTGCCTATAGAATGAATTTATATAATTAAAACTTAGAATTTAAAGACCTGCAAGGAAAGCCTGAAAATGAGCCAACTGAGCAACCACGTAATTTTTTGATGTTGCTGTAATGCTTTCACTTCTCACTCCTCCATCTCCTCTTTAATTTGCTATCCTTAGTCATGTCATTTGTGAACTCTTAGAATGTGGTTAACTTTACACAATCCTAGTACATCTGACTGCAGTATGCATAAAATCAAGCATGCATTTTCGTAATAGGTGAAAACTTGCAAAGGCAGTACACCAGGCTATATTATGCTCCAAATTTTCCAGAACTATTTAAAAAGGAAAACAGCTACTGCTAAAACCCCAATTTCCTTCAGTTAACAAGAAATACACTCTACAGAATGCTAGTGGGTTTCAAAGTTTTAAGAACTATACAATGAACAAAAATATAAGAGCAACGGTAAAATTAGTAGTCAGAAAAAAGTAAAAAAATAATATCTACCTATTTTTGGTAATAAGTTCAAGAAGATAGTTTGTTACTAAAGCCTGAATTAAAGTTGTTGAGACTTATTAATATATATATAAAAAAGATAACATCTAGTTGCTACTAATCTGTTTTAGTTTCTCGAATTTTCTGAATATTTGTCTACATAGTTTGCAGTAAAAAGGAGAAAAATAACTCCCAAAGCCACATCTACAAAAAAAATAAAATAAAAAGGCTTTGCAAAAGATTCTTATCACTAGTTTTTATAACTAGAATTATAAATACTGACGTTTAACTTAATTCTTATCCCCATACATCTTAAGAGATCAAATTTAAAGCAAAATATGAAAATAAATCCACTAAGAAATTAGCTTTTAATGCTCTCTTGTTATAGTCAGCACACTGAAAGCCTGTTTTCCTGTAAAAGGTTCAAGTTTTTACTGGATATTTTCCAAGAATCTCTGTGTCACAGTAATCTACCGTTTTCCCCTCACAGACTCTGAAAGCACACAGTCACTATCCAAATAACCTGAGCACACCCCTCTAACCTGAAGACATTTCTAAAGTTAACAAACGAAAGCCTCAAAAATATATGTTGTATCTATGTAACTATACACATGCACATACTACCCAGATCTTCTTTTTATTATCATTTATTGTTCCATGAGAATTTGTTATTATGACAGCACTTATACAAAATGATAACCAAGATAAAGAATACTGAGATAAAAACAATGGTTCAAGAGTATAAAATGTCAGTGTCTGAGTCTCTGACCAGCAAGAAAGACCACCAAGAAACTGAAATATTTTGGCACGCACCTTTTAGTATAATATCGGTTTATATCTTTCATGCTTGCATGCACCTCCTGACATTATGTGCACTGCATTTCCTCTCTCTGCTGGCATACCATTCCATACTTTTATAAATATATATATAAAAATATATAAATAAATAAATATTATATATATATATATATATATATCAAGTTTTATGGTTTGTTTGTTTTTGCAGCGTTTGTTTTGTTTTTATGTTAAGATACAATATGGCAAAACAGCATAAAGAGATAGTCATGCAATAGCTCCTCCAGTGGAATGTTCTGAGACATTCATGCACAAATACATGACAAGTTCACCACAAAGACAGTGTGATACAGAAGCAGGACCTTAAGACTTAAGTAGCAGAACAGAAAAGAGATCATTTTGCAAATGAGTGCATTCAGTGAGAAATGACATCGGAGAATGGTAGGAAGTCTATACCCCCTTATGCAAACTCTCTGCAGCAAACTAAGTGCTTCACAACTGACAATGAAAGCACAAGTTACAGAAAATCCAAGAAAAACAATCTTAAAACTGCAGAATTGAGGAAAAAAAATGACATCAATTAACGAACAAAAACAAAACAAACAAACAAACTCTATGCAAATGCCAAAATCCTTACTCTCTGAAAACTAGTAATTTCTGTTTTTCTGGATACCAATTCTAATCGAGGAAAGCAAACTCCTCTGGGAAAACTATGGGCAGAAGGGAAAGATTCAATTGCTGTCATTTATAATTAGGGAAACAAGCTGTCATTAATAATTAGGGAAACATTCAGAACACCTGAATAAGTAACCAAGAAACTGTCATAATCATACCTCTACAAATTGTCTCAAATATCTTTAAAGTGATCTACATATAATAAGTCAATTCCAGAATCATACTGTTGGGGTGAAAGGTAATACAGGCAGAGAACATTTCCATTCTTAATCACATATACAGGGACATCTGAGAGGTTACACATTTCACCAGATGTCCTTCCTTCTCCTTTTAGGATTATTTTTCACTCGGTGAAACAGTGTAGAGGGCACAAGCAACAAAAATGACAGAAGATCCATTACTAAGTCAAAGATCTGTGGCTGAAGAGGTGAGTATTTCAATAAAGAAAAAAAAAAAACTCACTGCAAATGGACAGGCGCATTTCTCCCCAGAATCTTACAGTTTGGTAGTTCATTCTTCTGCCTGCAGGACTCCTCTCTCATTTTTACACAGAGAGGAGGCTTTGTAAAATCAATTTCTATTATCATTTAATAAAGGACAGAAATTCTTGCATAAATCATGCCACTTCAGCTCTCTTCTTCCTTTTTTTTTTTTTTTCTTTTTTATTTTCCCCCATCCTTTTGCTAGCTTAGGAAAAGAAAATTCACATCAAGAGAAAGCAGAAAGCGCCAAGCACAGCTGCACTCAAGGTCTTACCAGATGAAATACCAGTGGTTTCCCATGTACCACACATCTGACTAGGAAGTCAAATTTCTGGACAGCAAGTAGTGATTAGCACAGGCTCCTTAGTTCTTCCAAAGCTACTAAGTTTTGTCATGGTTACAACACATGAATCCATATGGCTGAATTTCAGCAAGTAGCCTGTGTTTTGGATAAACACCTGGGTTTCTGTTTGGGACAAATACCAGGGTTTCTGGAATTGATCCATTCCTTCCAACCCATTCTATACTTCAAAGACTGCCATTTCTGCTATAGCCATGCTCCTGTGCCAACCACTGCAGCACCTGCTCTTCTCACTGATGAGCAGCCTCTTCCCACAGAACAAAGTCAGCTGTTAAGACACAAGGATATCAGTCTTTCTCTCTCTCTCTAAGAAGAGTTGATTAGGTATACTAGAGTTCTGCCTTTCTAATGCAGTACCCATAATTCAAATAACCAAGACTTAAAGTGATTTCTTTTGCTCTAGTACAGTTTACCTGTTACAGCAGTTTTGATAAAAGGCCCTGACAAGGATCAAACAGTCTACATTTTAAGTCACAGCTCTGAAACTGCAAGAGGGCTACTTGCTTTGTTTGCCTCAGCTTCTCCCAGCTGTAGAGCAATGAAGCAGTACTGCCTTGTTTCAGAAACATTACAGGAGGAGGTTCATCAATGTTTGTGATGCATTCATTTATTAAGGAAATTGTTCTAAGAAGTCCATCAAATGGTAAGTGGATAATTGTTTCGCTAACAAAACTAAAACATTTTGAAATTTCAGAAAACTTAAAGACCTCTTAAATTCCATCCTTTTAGAGTAATTTAAATCTGGAAATGAACTATTATAGTCTGCATCCTGGTAACTATAAAGTTCTTGCCCTAGATAATATGACTGAAGACATATAACATCTGAAGAAAAGCAAATGCTTAACTGACCCACTATTTGGACACCTAATCTTCATTCAGTGTCGGTAGTACCCTACAACATGTGCTCTGGATGAAGACTAAATGAGAAATACATAGCCCTGCTTGTAGATGACAGCAAAACACTGTGATTTGAAATTCTGACACAAAAACAACAGCCTTTAGGCTATGAGGTACAGTACGGATTTACAGTTCAGATGGACTACGTTTCCACTGAAAATGTAAGCACTGTTAATTTCTCAGTTATGTGTTTTCGGGAAATCCCTGCCTTCACATCATACACTACGTCTTCACCTTATACACTATTTATCTTCCAAAACCTAACTATCTGACCACTATTGAAGCATTACATAGCAAACAGTGGACCAAAAGTCTGATGGAGTGTGACAAATTCATACTGGGTTGGAGATGGAGACAGCTCCCATGCACTGGAGTATGGACCACTATGCAAACGGTGTCCTGTCCTCTCTATTCCCCATTTATGAAGCAAGTCATAAAAATAAAATAATGTATATGTTTGCACTGTAGAGTATGAATAAAATTCTCCATATGACTCCTCATACACACACTGATTAATCTTAATTCAAAAAAATAAAATACAGTGGTCAATTAGCTTTAGTGTCAGCATTTGGAAAAACATGAGGCAGAAGTCAGCTCTCCTGCTGGATCAGATACAGTATGTGAGCTGTAGTACTTCTGTCATATGCACTTACTTAAGCATAACAAGCAAGGCCTCTGGCATCAAGATATTGGCAGTGGGATGTAATAAGCGGTCTGCACTTTGCCCTGCAACATGTTACTGACTGGTCCTACAGTGATAGACCAATATAAATTCAGTAGCTACAACAGCTTGTGCAAAAAGGAAAACAGTAGCAGCCCATTCCAAGTGTAGCAACAGCATTTAAAATCCACCCTAGGAGAGGGGTGGTTTTTCAGTAAATATGGAAGCTGGAATTATGTACATTCTAATTATTTCTTTCAAAATTCCCTAAAAAGATTTTCTGTACTTCATTTTCACCTTTTCTAAATTAGGATAATTAATGCTAAATATGGTAGATATTGATTTAAATCAGTCCTCACCTGTAAGACCCTCTCTGAAGATATCACTTGGTAATGGGCAAAGAAAAGAAAAAAACACTACAGAAAAACACCTCTTCCCTCCTGATCCTCCAAAAAAGCAATGTCTTTCACCTAGCCATACTTCAAACAAATCATTTGAAACAAAAAATGTTCAACTAAAAGCATTCTACATCTACAATTTCCTCTGCTACAATACAATTTCAGAGATTAGGCAGCCTCAAAAATGTTGCAGACCATATCTCACACATTCTTACCATACAAACAGCAAACAAGAGTCATTAAATAGGGAGGAATGAATTTCAGTATTTCTTTAGGTAGACAAATGAACACAACTCAAAGCACATATCCATTAAGCCAATCTCGTCTGCCACCTTCCCACTATAACAATCTGTGTACAATGTACAGCAGGTGGCCACTTTGTTTTACAGCATTTAAGCTTCAACCACTACTTAATGCCAGCACAGTCCTTGAACAAACAATACAAAAAGGACCTAAGGAGTGACCTGTGCCAGTGCTACAACACAGGCATTTCCCTGCCTTTTGCCAGGCAGGAGCAAGTCTACCATACAAACTGGAACATTAAACATTCCTAGTTTACAGGAGAAAAGCTTCTGCCACACCTCCCTGTGGTAAACAGTCTGCCTGCAGCTGGGCATGGTGTAGGGGACCATCCCCCCTCCTGCTTCAAGGCCAGGCCTTGGCCCTCCTCCATCATGTCACAGCCAGCAATGTCAGCCCAGGTCTGCTCTACATAATCAAACACCAGAAGTCCCTCTCCTCACTTCCTCACTGCACAAGCACATGTGGAAGGCAGAAATAACCTACCATGCAAGGAGTCAAAAATACTTCTGCAATGCTACAAGCACCTTAGCACCTAACAGCAGGAGTGCTGCATCACCGGTGTCCTGCGAGTAAGAGTACACACTGACACTAGGTTTGCATTACAACTTGTGTGCAGTTATTGCAACACCTTCAGAACTTTGCATGCCTGCAAAATAGCATATGGTGTATTTAAACAGGCATTCTCCTCCACATCTGTAGAAACAGAACATTCGCTCAGAAACAGCCAGAAATTACACATCTTCTGAGATGGCGCAAACTATCACCTCAGCCTCAAACACAGGACATTAAAAAAATATAAATATATATAAAGAGGGTATTAAAGAAGGATTTTAAAGCTTGACAGTTATACACCACAATACAGAAGCATCCTTTCTTCCCATAACTGTCATTTGCTTATATTTAAAATTGATGGTAAAAGTGACATAAGAATTAAACCAAAGCCTATTTTTTCCCCTTTTTCTCAGATGTATAGAATGGTAAAGGCAAAATCATTTAAATCATTTCCTTAGTAATACAAGTAATATTTAAATAGATTTAATAGTGCTGCTCCAAACCAATGAATTATGAGTTTAAAACCTATTAAAATGTAATGTTTTTTTCCTGAGCTGAGGGGAGAGAGATTTAAATCCACTGAATTTTAATATTTCAGCTTGAGCTGCAGGAGGTAGAGAAAGTCCAAATGAACTATTCCATCAGCACCATTCAAGCATGAACATTTTAATCAGTTTTACTTCCTTGGAGTTCTCTAACACAGTTTACGCTGTCATTCTGAAAGCACTTAACACAGAGAGTGTGAAAAACCACCAAGGCTTGTTATTGCCTTTACAATTGATGGCAAATAATTTTGCAGACTTCCTATCATTAAAATGTCACTGCTAAAAATTGAGGTTCAGCATTTCTTGTGCTAAACTGCATTTTCTTTGAACACCATCACATACCTGTTCTTAAGTTTTTGGTGCATTTATCTCTCCTGTGACAAACAGGCACACAAGCAGTAGCCTCCATTTCTGTCTTACTACCCAAAAGCTGCTGAAAGCCAACTACTTTAAAACAGGGAAAAAACACACTCTGGTAAAATTCCTATAAAGTTACAAGTTAATTCCCTGGTTCCCTTATTAAAATATAACTGCATTCACACAGCATGTTCTGATTGTATAGTATAGTGGATTGAAAAAAAACAAAAAACAAAAACAACAAGAACAAAAACATTTTAAGAGAGTTAGACGACTCAATTTAGTAATACAGGAAATGAAAACATAATTCCAAATTAGATCATACTGCTGATTTAAGGCTACAATTTGTGCATTGTTCCAACAGTGCGATCTTGCAGTTTCCAATTTGAAAACACGGCAGCTACAACACATGACAAGACCAACTGGATGCATCATGTTGCTGACGCCTTTGCACCCAACCTGGAAAGGAACACTGAGTGCGCACTACAACTTCTCCAAGTAAAAATCCTACACCACACCACCCATTGCAAATACCAGATACAGATTTACAATCCTCTTGCAGCATGCTTATGACACATAGTTATGGTTTAGTTTTTCTCACTGTATCTCTCAGAAAGAAGATGGATGATATTTAACTTGTTTCAGTCCGTCAACAGCTTTAAACTGAACATGACCTGTGAAAGAAGTCATTATAACTGTGTTTCATTCCATTAAACACAACGAGTTTATTGTCAGGAGAACAAGCAATCTCTCCGGGTTCCAGGCTCACTTCAGTATTTTGCATTTAAACTGCACGGATCAGTGATTTGGTTCATTTACCAATGAAGATAGAACAATATTGCAAAGTTAAAAAGGTGCTTCATTAGATTCCATTAAATCAGAGAACATTCATATAAAAATATGTATGTGAAACACAAAGAGAGACATGATTTGTCTACATTCAATTCTTTTCTCGTGCCAAACTCCATTCCAGCAAAATCCCTTTTGAACTCTAGCCGTAGCTCCTCCACTCAAACCAAGGTGGTTCTACTTCAAGGATGTGAACTGAAACAGAGGTCCCAAACACAGAGAAATTTATACTACATTTATATTTCAAAAACTAAAGATTCTGCTCCTGTCTTCTTCTAATACACACCTCAATGGGAAATTAAAAGATATATTCAGAAAAGTTGTGAAGAGCAAGCAAACTTTGGAAGCTTTTAAAATATCAGTGTTAAAAGAACACAAACTCTTTGAGACTCATCCAAAAACAGAATAATGTAAGACAACATAGTTAGAGCCAAGATTTCTAATTATGTTCTTTTTTTTTTAATTTCCTTTTACCAGTATTCACAAAATACAACAAGACTCTTTTAGTCTCATGCTACATTTTCAGATTCTAATTTCAGATGTAAAATTATTGCAGGTATTCACACAACTAGAACTTAAGCTCTTCTGATAACTTGTTATTCTATTTATTCCATTTTTTAATGAATCTCTTTAAGACTGAATTAGATTACTTCCCCTTAACTCTGCATTTTCAGTCAGTATTGCTCCCATTTCTCTAAAACTAAAGAGAGATGCTATGCAGCATTTCCTAAATCAACACAAAACAGGAGTGAAAAAAGGAAATACTGAAAGGTAAAAATCACCCTTCTGAGGGAGATGAAAGCTATCCCATTCTAATGCACAGAAAAAAACTTTAGATATTACAAAAATTTCCAGCAATGGAATCTCAATTGCCTTGAAAAGATAAATCCAGACAGCAACAGACAAAATAGAAAATTTTCTTCTGTCTGGTGGGGAAAGACCAACAGAAGTAACTGCAAGGCTCCGAGACAAGCATCCAGTCTCTTTCTATTTATGCTGAGCAGTTTAGTGGTTCATGAAAGCAGGATAAACTTAAATAACAAGTGCAATAGGCTCTACGTCAATAAACTTTCTCATTTCTAGGATGCAAATTACTTTTTGCAGTCTCCCTAATATATGCAAAGGTGAATGATAAAAATGTATACAAATAGACTGAAGTATTCATACGCATGTATGTGCTTATATACACGTGCGTGCACACATCAATACCACATACACACATGCAAAGCTGACACACAAGAACTCCTACAACAAAGAAGCCAACCTTTAGCTACATACTTTATGCAAAGAATGTTAATATAAGGCAATAATTTTGGTTAGGTAATGAAAACTAATTGGGAAATTATTCATCTCCCACTTTCCCCACTGGAGCGTAAAAGACATACAACAAATGTTATTCATGATGCTACACGACTCGGTCTGATTCACTCCCTTCTTTCTAACGGGCACTTCAGAGGAAATAAAGGTTACTCTTTTCCATTTGTATCTTCTAATTGACTACCAGTGTTTACTTGTGGTCAGAGGGATACAAAACAGAGTTAGAAACAGACTATTAAAAACAAGCTACAGTAAGACCACTGCTCTACACTACCGTCAGCAATGATCAGAGAGTCCTGATTTCCTTAAAAGACAGAGGCATAATTGAAGCAATATCTTCACTTCAGATTGATTATTCTGCGACCCTTATCCACATCTTCACTCAGCAATTTGAATTTTAATGAAAGTAAATGGAATAATTAGCATTTCAAAGTGTGTTTGATACACTGAATAAGAAAAAAAAGGAAAAGACTTTTATGTATAATCTATACACAAAAGAAAAAGCATTTGGGAGGGGGCAGAATATGGGAAGTACAGTTGTAGCGTCTTCATTAGAATAACTTAAACAACTGCTTGCACCAGCTGCATAATTATACATGTGAATAATGTGCTATTAAGCTATGACTCCTCACCTTTATTTTATGTAGTGCAAGCAGCCATAGCTTTTGTTATTATGCCTTTTCTCTCCAGTCATAAAATGTAAACACTGTGGCTGCCCACACCCATAAACCTCACAGGCGTTCCACACTGAGCCCATACCACCGATACTATAGCTTTTACAAGAGAGGCTCCACACACACATATTTTCAGATAACTGACTGGAAGCCTGGCACCTATAAGTGAACCACGGAAGGAACATTTGGCTGTGTTGTTTCCAGTGTTCTGTTTGTTATAAAAAAGTAATGAAATTATTTTTCAAAGTAAATATG
Organism: Oreortyx pictus; assembly: GCA_036925125.1. NCBI lineage: Eukaryota > Metazoa > Chordata > Aves > Galliformes > Odontophoridae > Oreortyx > Oreortyx pictus. The sequence goes on along the minus strand of JAUPFR010000004.1, from coordinate 65,838,092 downwards.
AATGTGTGATGGATAATTCATAGTCTCAGACCACCACACAGAGAAGCACATGAGCAGTAGTGAAGGATCAACTCCTTGTTAAAGCCTAGTGTGTCACGCAAAAGTTGTTAACATGGTGCAGAAGCAGACTGGCAGTCAGTATACAAAGGAAGTAATGTGACTTAAAAGCACCAACAGAAAACAAATATCAATCCAACTTCAGGGAATGAATACAACAGAGGCATTATCCCGTTGGCCTTCTCCATACACTACAGGCAAAATTTTCAAGCAGCAGTTAGATTTTACAAAGATCAAGCTACTGAACTTCTCCACTGACCCCAACTTCAGCCCAGCTGATAGAAATGTGTGAAGAGGGGAGGGGAGAGGAGGGGAAGGGAGGGTAGGGGAGGGGAAGGGAGGGTAGGGGAGGGGAGGGGAGAGGAGGGGAGGGGAGAGGAAAAGAAAGCTATTTATAAATGTTATTAGAGCTGAAATGGAAAGACTACATACCCCAATGATTGCGTTCAGTTCTGCCATGGTCACTTGCTTGGCACGCTCCACAGCCTGCACCACTTGTTGCTGGTGCTATAAATGAAGATCAGAAACAGAATAAAATTATTTGTTTTCTAAATTACTAAGCACATTTTTTTTCCTTTTTCCTTTTTTACTTTTCAATCACATGTTTGAAATGATACCTCTCTAACAGTCAAATTCTGTGTATAAAAAAAATGGTGAAAACTTTAACTATGCCATTACTTGCCTGGAATACCCTTGTCACCAAAAAAGACCGATTTTACAACCCATACAAGAGCCCTGCCTTCCTTTTGTTCATCACTGTGCCCTCAAACTTAAATTTCATCTTAAAAAGCAAATCACTTCCCTTACAATCACAGAAACTTTTTGATTAAAAAAAAAATCTTACTGAAAATGAAAGGTATGTATTTTCAACAACCACACAGCGCCCACATCACTGAAGGATACACAGATTCTCCTACTTGGTACATTTCAAAGCATCTCAACCATAAGAATGAAATTTAAAATGCCATTCACAATTCTGTCAAACATGTGAAAGAGAACTAATTATTTCAATCCCCAACATGTAAATTTTAATAGCTTTAAAAAGTCCATCAGAAACACATGGTCTAATTAACAACACAGTTTACAAGCTTCAGTGGTTATATTATCTCAGTTTGAATGATACTGTATTCCTGCAGTAAATTCAAAATTGCTACACGCTGAAATGTGATTGGTATTTACTTGAAAACATCAGCTACAAATAAAGTAAGGTCCTAATCTTGCAGCCAGATCTGTGCCAGTTTGCAGCTGCATCAGTGGCAAATTCATTTGTACACGCAGCCTTGCAGGGTCGTAATTACCACGACAAATTGGTGCAAGGGGTGGGGAGGGATCGTGGAGAGATGTAAGCAATTGTATGCTCAGTATTGAGAGTGAATCGCCTTTGATTTACAACCTCAGAATGAGCACAGTAAAGCACTTCAACCTCCACTCTGGGGAGGAAGGGCTCTGTTGCACCCGGGTTTGACACCCTCAGACATGCCATTTCCCAGTGCTCCCCACCCAGCTTTCTTCATTGCGAAGGGGAGACACAGTCTGCCATGCAGAAACGGGAATGGTCTCATTACTCACAAATTCTCTCTCCTAGATGCTCCTAGGATGAGGAAAATTAAGCCTAAAAATCCACCCATAACCATGAGAAATGCTAACCTCAAGTACAGAAAATGGATACCAGCAAATAATGAGGAAGGTGATTTAGAAATATTCTGGATCAAGAAAATGGTTTTAAGGTTTGTTTGTTTCTAAGCAAAGAAGAATTAAATGAAAGAAATGCCAGCACAGCAAAAGCATACTATGGCAAAGAGAATCACAGCAGTCCTGTTTAGAGTTTTCTAAAGGTACTGCGCTAACATAAACCAAATCTGTCAGTTAATAGCAGCCAACGTGAAGAACAAAAAACAGCCCAGAACATGAGCAAATGTGTTCTTGGCATTTGGGAAAAAAATAATTTGCAGTGAGTGGTATATCATCATCATGGATAACCATTAAAAATAAAATTGCAGTTCTTGAGCTTTAAGTTCCTGACAATGCATCATCATCTCCAGAACATCATGTGGTGAGGACAGCACAGCTTACATTAATAATGTAGATGCACACTCTGTGATACGCTGCTTTACAAGCCAAGGGGGTGACCATGAAAATAACACCACCATATTCTGGTGAAGGTGAATCACAGCCAAAAAGGATTACAGAATTTTTGATTATGTCATCAAACAACCAATAAGTTCTGATCATTAAAAAAAACCCTCTCATTTACTGAGTGGTTTACAGTCATCACTGGTTTCCTGTCATTTCCTAGGTAATACTTTTTTGCATGGAAATAAAGACAGGAGTCCAGCTCTATGTATGAGTATTCTTCTCTACAACTGTAATACCCTTTTACTTTAATTCTGTTTCCAGGGCCACAGGGCGGAAAAGAAACAACTTCCAAGGAACTGGCAGAATTCCGGACTAAAAATGTGGTACAGAAATTATTAATCAGTGGTACAGAAATTATTAAAATTAAATCCAGGCTTTGGGAAAGTAAGTTAACTCTACAATAGTTTAAATGGCTTTGTTTCTTTTACAGCACATATACAAACAACGGATCTGAAGAGTATTTGGGAAAAATGCTGTTTCATTCCCAGGTGAGAAGTGACAGTGGAAGGGTCAAGCACCAAAATCTCTCTTCAAGATTTCTGTTGAAAAACACTGTAAGATAGAAATTCCCTAACCAGTCACAAAAACCATCTTTCATTGATTCTAATAGGTTTGGGATCAAGCCTTCATAGAGAGGAGAAAACCCATGGGCCTTGTAACACTGAACCTAAATTAGGTATGGTAGAAACAATTAAAACTCTCTGTTGCTAGCTGCTTTAACATTGATTTACTCTTCAGTGCCACGGTAAGCACAACAGGGAAAATGGACAGCCTGTAATTAGCCTCTACATCACTTCCGCCCCAGCAGAGCAACTGAACCACATCCTCCCATCTCCCTAAGACCCCACTGGGGGTTTGCCCCATGCAATCCATAGGCTACTTCAAATCACAGACGCAAACAACACATTGATGCATCACAGCAAGGAAAATCAGAGTGGCCTCCACACCTACTCACACCATCTTGGCATGGGGATCCCTTACTCATCCAGTTCCTTGTGTGTGAGGGAATAAGAGGTTTCCCATCACTGACAACAGCCTGGGCAGTGCCTGGGGGCCTCTCTATCTGTCAGATCAGAAAAAGAGGCACTTGGCAATGGTCCAGGGATGCGGTGTGGCCCAAATACAACATGATGGGCAATGTGAAGGACAGGTAGCACTGCAGAAGGCAGGGAGGCCACTGGTCCAGGCCACTGCTGGGCACCAGCATAGTGCTTGGGCACACACCCTGCATGTGTTCCATCAATAAGTGATATCATATTAGCATCGAGTACTAATGTGGCCATCAAATGATCATGGAACGACTTACAAATAAAGGAAAAAAAAAAACCACCCCAAAATAAAATACTACTTTTTTGTCAGCTACATGAAGACAGGGTGTTGCAGCTTTCACACACTTTAATGCCAGTCTACCTCCTTGCATGCAAGCAAATGACAAGACCACTATCTTCAGCTATGAGAAAGCAGTGTTTTGCATACCAGACCAGTGCAATGAACTCAGTGTCCTGCCTTGCCTGTCACACAGACTAGTATCATTTCTCCTTTTTAACTTCTTCCCTGTCTCTGCTCCTCGTCCCTTTCTGCTTTCTTCAGGGAGCAGTGTCTGCAGTTGCTTTATGCTGGAAATTCTCCTTTTGTTTTCATGGTGGATAGTGACCACGGAGACCAAAAGCAGTACGTAGGTGTTTTTGCAATCACACTGCCTCACCACACTGTCACCTAGCCCTGATTCCCATGCATGCATTGCAGCATGGTGGAAAACACCCGTATTTTTATTACTATTATTATTATTATTATTATTATTATTATTATGTTAACATATAAGAGCTCCCTGCTGCTTCCAACAACAAGAGAGCCATGCTGATGGCAGCCAAGCAGTGAAATTCCCCAACATACATGCAAAGGAGTTAGTGCTATTAATGTTTAATTCCAGCCTTCCTCCAGCACTATTAATAAAACCCAATGCAAAAATTGCTGATAATTTACTTTGCACAAGCAGGTGGATTCTGCTGTGTTTTATTTATAATATTTTGTTGTTGTATTATCTGTTTAGAGGGAGTACAGACCAGGTCTTGCTTAGGAACTGCAGCGGTGTCACCCTGAAAAGCCTGATCTAGAGACAGCATAACGAGATGAAGCAGTACTAAAAACACCAGTGAGCAAAAACACATTTACAGTGGAGTGCAGCACACACTTAGAAAACTAAAATGGACCAGCAGGGTCACTGAATCCAGGCACTGCAACTCAGACAAGACATAATAACCACTTCATAAGATCCTAAGAAAACTACTAGAGATATATGCATAAATTGCTAATAAGATGTCTTCCTCGGTAGAAGGATTACAGATATGCGATAGCTTCCTTATATTTCCAATTTCAGCTTATCTTAGGCATGTCTAAGATGAAGAAAAGTAGTTTTTTCTTCTCAGCCTCTCACATCTCAGACCAACGGTTATTGCCTTTTGAATAACATTCAGGGTCCCTGCTCTGCTTCTATATAATGCATGTAATGTTCTTCATCCAAATTTACCGAGCTTCAGAAGCACCTCTATAGATTATCAATATAGAGAAGAGAGATTATGGCTCATATCTATTATGGCTCATGTCTATTCTGCAAAATGAAAACCATTCACTAATAGTAGAGTGCTTGAGAGGAAAGCAGTGCATTTGGGAACACATGCAGCATTTTCTTTTGATTGTTTCTTGGCACATATGCATGAAATTGGCATCTGATTCTACTCCTCAGTCAATGTGACCATCTTGTTTTGCAGGGGAACTGAAGATCACTAAAGACCAGGCCTTCTAGCCTGTTATCAGCCAGTCCACTGGAAGTGACAATGGATCTTCAGAAATGTTTCTGATATCCTCCTTCAGCCTACATGACGCATGCAGTGTGAATCAGTTTATGTGTGTCTGCATAAATATAAAAAGAGTTGATATTAACCCAAAATTAGGTAACCATGATCCAAGAGCAACTCATTCACACCAAACAAATGCCACAAACCAGCACATGTCATGTGGCACTCAGGGCACACAGGCAGGGTCAGACAGCAACAGCCACAGGTTGCACAGAGACACTTGACAAGACAGGAACCAGCTTTGATCTGAAACCCACATGTCTGAGGAAATGCCATGCCATGCTGCAGCTGGTATGCCCAATTGAGAAGAAACATAAATTAGCAGCGGTGTAATCTACGGCTTTATACCCAAAATGAATGGTCTCTAACCAGCTAGGTCATCAGAGGATGTGAATGTCTACCTACACGAGCTGCACACGATGAAAACTATGTTGACTGAGTGCTAACAACCTCCAAGTATTTACTGTAGCCTGCAGGCACCCCCTTCCCTGTATTTAATCGAAAGTACCTTGAGCACACCAGTATCTCACAACATCACACAGAGGTGGAAAATGACTATTGCAACACAGGAAGTCTGCAACAGCAGCAGAAATTGAACACAGATCGCCCCTGAGGTTCACCTCATGCCTCAAACACAGTCATTCTTTTTTTTATTGAAAAGGGGAAGTTTGTATTTCTTAATGCTATTCTTTAGTCTTCTTAAGCTGGAGCCAACATAAAACCAAGATACTATTTGACTGCATATATAGGAGGTTTAAAAACTTTATTTTCAATGTATAGTTAAGTAATCTAAAGCACTGTAAAGTTGACTGAAGCCTTGCATCTGAACAAATTCCTGAATATTTTACTGGTACACCCCTTGAAACAAAGCAGGCAGTAATACACAGAAGGGTGACGTACTGTAATTGCATTCATTTCATGAGATCTCTAGTGATTTCGGCCACAGTTCCTTACTTCTAAGTGAGTTATCGCAAGTCACTGATTCCTTACAAAGTTAACAAGCAATAAGACAAGTTAACCTGGTGCTATTATGAGGCAATAATGTTTCCATCAGTGCATGTAACCACTGTATTTTGTTCATTTTTCCCTCAGGCACAATACAAAAGAGTCTGATCACATTTTTCAGGCACTGTTCCACAATCAGACTGTATGCAAACTGCATAAACAGCAAAAGCAGACTGCAATTCAATTCTCTATTAATCTAGATGATGAAATAAAGAGGCCTCCATTAAGACACTTAGTTCTTAAAGATACAAATTAGATAGAAACTGAGACTAGCAGAATGCTTGAAACTGGAGACCAGTTCTTTTTTGCCTCATCAGCATATGCCAATACAACCAGATCATAAAACAAGTTTGTATAATAGAGGTCAAATAATCACCATGATTTTCTTAACTCCAATATGAAAAGCATCACCTTTAGTAGCATTCACAAGAAACATGGAAAGTCTTTTTGTACTTCCCCATTCAATCCTAGTCCCTCTCCCATTTTATCAGATGAACTAGAAAATACACTTGCCTCCAAGGAATACAAATGTGTACAGCAGCTTTTTGGAAGTTCTCCCTTTTGTCTTTGTCACCACAAATTAAAATGCTGAATTTGTGAACTTTTTTTGACCTCTTTATTTCCTGTACAGCCCCAAGAGCTTTGACACCACAGAGTATGCACAAAGAAGCCATAAGACTACTAAACAAGACACATGCAAACAGGTAAAGGAAAGTTTGCAGGCTGTGGTTTTGAAAAGCAGAGGCTCAGTAGGTCAGAAACCAAAGGAAAGTCTCTTTTCAGGTCTAAAACTTGTGAATTCAAAGCTCTGACCTTAAAACAGAAAAAGTAAATAGCAATCAGGAAGCAGAATGACACTGGCGAGTTTAAGCCCTCATGAGGTTGTACTGTACCAATGACAGAAGTGGGACAAAGTCATTATTTAAATTTACAAACTCAGCCATCTCTGTTGTCTATCTACATAGTTCTTACAGTAAGCATGTCAGTGAGGAGGTGCTGCAACAGTTGAGAGTTATTTTAAAGGGATACACTCCATGCTTAGCTTGAAGTCCAGAATGTTGTCAAATAGTGACCAGGGCCCTTGGCTCATTGTTCAGAAATTACTGCATGCGAGCACCACAAGGGAGATTAGCTTCGATGGACAAGAAGTAAGAAATAAGATGTGGAGCCATGACAGTGCCTCCACTCTCTAAAACATGCACTTACATTGTGTCAATTCTAGCTTTCAGGAGAAGGACTCCTGATTGATGTAGCTGCAGGGACCAGAGAGCAAGATGAAAAACAGAGCAGAGAAACAGGAGAGAGTCTGAGCTCACCTAAGCAGGATGCCACTAACACTAAAACTTAAGTGTATTTTTTTTTTTTAAATCCACATAAACACATAGAGGGGGTGGAGGCTAACACTTCAAAAATCAAAGCTGAGGGTCAAAATCTGTCAGTCACTGTGAACCAAACACATCTCCCTTCAGATGTACTCTAAGCTCACTTTCTCTGCAGCAAGAACTGTATTTGCTTCAGGAAAAACAGGCTGGGACTTGGAAGCAGAGCAAGTAGAGCAGCACGACCCGCTATTAATGTACTAATGCTCTGTTCAAGAATTCTTCTGAAAATAGCAGATCCAGTAGGAGTATTCTCGTACTAAGTTTCTAAACACTGTACTGCATACTCTGGAAGAGATATCTCTGTCATAGAAATGCTGATCCTGTGCCTTTGCCAAGATCACAGCTTTGCCTGCCAAGAACTCAACCCTGCCTTTGTTTCAAAATCGTGACATTTTCGTGCTCACTTTAGCATGAGTATGAATCAGCTTTACACCTCATTTTTATATGCTGTGTTATATCTGTGCAGCAAATGAAAACCCATAACTAGAAGTACAGCGATTTCGTAGCAAAGCACAAAATCAACAGTTACTCGTTTTAGATCCATGCAGGACTTAAATTTTGGTCCCCCAGCAATATAACTAGATCATTACACATCATTTAGTTTCCAAAAACCCATCTTTAAAGCAGAGAGCACTGCCACACTCACGAACACTGCCAGGTTCTAGTTCCGACAGAATGATTTTCATCTCAAACGCCGGCAGATGCATGCATGCACATACACACACGGAGCATTAACTGAATGCTGATGTTGAGCACATGGCCTTTAGAACATAGTAGGACAAGCAGCTTTCCTGAAAATCAATGGTACTTAAAACGATGGCTGAAAAGGCGGCAGAAAGTGCCAGCACATTCTCAGGTACGATGTTTTACAGATGCACTACAAAGAAATACAGTTTCAAGTTTTGAGTTCCATGCTACTGAAGTAAAACTTCACATTAAACAGAGGCACACACAACTCCTCATCCCTTGCCCCAGAAGGGTGGGCAAGGGAAGCTATCACACACCCAATGTCTCCTTTCATGAACCACACTGACTTTTCCCTTCACACATTCTTGCAGTTTCAAGGCTCCATATCCAACTGATTCCCTCAAACCCCACTCCCTCCCAAGTGTATCTACTGAGCATTGAAGACAGTACCAGCAAATTGTAATTTGAAGAAAATTAGTGCCCACAGAAATCAGCTCACAGTGAGTTTCTATGCAAAAATACACAGAAATCATAAAAGGATTTAAGGTAATAAGTCATCTGGAGTGGGAAGAGAAAACAAGCAGAAAAAAAACTGCACTCTTAAGGCTGTGGAGCATCACTACTCAGTACACCAAAATAGAAGTTTCTGCTGAACTTTAAAGCCTTCTGCCAAGAATGTAGCACAAATCATGCCTTTCTACCATTTTGGCAAGCTGTACTCTGCTTTCAGATTGACAAAGTCAGAACTGGGAGCAAAACTGCATTTGTACATATGACAGCAAATATTTAAACAACTAAAGTTTTGTTTAACACACCACAATACTCTCCCTTTCAAGTAAGTAGGTATTAATTATATTATAATGGAATTGCAGAAGATAATTAAGTTATAGCGAGGATAGTATTGGAAAGTCAAATGCAAGCACTGTGAGATTCTTAAGTGAACCACTTCAACACAAAGTCCCACTTCAACAAGAGGGACTATAACAAGGCAACTGTTTAGATTGGTACGAGTACAAACTACTACCTACCTCTTGGGACAGGAAAGGAATGACTTGTGCACATATAGCGTTTAGCCTCTTGACAATCTCTGCCTGCAAATGACAAGAAGAAAAAGGTTTAACTATATGAATTCTCAGATGCAACTATCATCTGTGAAAACACAATGTATGTTTTTAACTTGTTTGCTTCCATCTAGCTAGGAGAGCTTAACATAAACATCTGGATACCAGTTCAACAATTCCTAGAAGCCTATCACATCTGACTAAGAAGTTTTCTTTGAAGAAACAACACACAAACACAGCTTAGAAATTCCATGATACAAAGAAGAGTTCATTTTCATTATGTAATCAAATACATTTATTTTTAATGAAAAAGTCTTCAGGAAATGTAACAAAAAGATAAACAGAATACTGTGGATTGCTCTGAATTTTCTCACAATGTCACAGTAAGTGAATAAATAAGTCAGTTACTTCTATATGTACACTGTGTTTCATGAAAATGTTTGCAACACAATATACAACTCCACTGATAATCATTTTACCACATATCTTTTAAGGTTAGATGTTTGCACTATTGTGTCAGATTTTTGCTATGATCAAACCCGGAATTAACAGTAGTTATTTTCATGAAGCAACTGTGAAAATAAAGATAAAATAAACGATGTTTTATTTCCATTCTGCAGATCAACTCTTATTCTGTTTATCTATTCTGCAGATCTCAACAGAGATACAAGAATTACAGCTTGGGCAACAGAATATTTAGTGTTGACCTTCTTGCAATAAATTGCAAGTTTCTTATAATAAATCATAACCAGGGTCAGTTTCTCACTATACAGTAAGACAGAACATTCTTCCAGCCGAATCAATAACCATGTGACAAATAACGTGCAATCTGGGCTTCCTTCCTTTACCAGCAACCCTTCTAGCTTTTTCACTATGAAGTCCTCTAAAACACACACCTTTAGGAATGATCCTGGAACAGAATGTCTTAAAAACAGCAGTAAAACAAGAGAATTATATATAATACAAAGCTGTGCTCAAGGAATATTAAAGTTACACAGCCAGGTAACCAGAATACAGGTATGCTGGAGGTAAGGTACTATGAAACTAACTCTGCCCCCTTGTGTGTACTGTGAATATACTTTTGAATTCACACACACTATTTTTCAATACAATTTCTTGATTTCTCCAAAATCCATTTAAACTCCTGCTTTATTTTATTTATAATATATATTTATTTATAAATAAATATTTATTTACATTTCAATCTCTACAGTACGCCATACCAGCAACTTCTCACTGATTTTCATGGGTTTATGCAAGTACTCATCTTATTAAATTTATGCATTCTGATACTTATTTGACATTCATATACAGTTTATTAAAGTAGCATAGCCACCTTGGATAACAATTGAGAATATGTTTGTCACAAAGCTAAACCACCATCTGATTTCAAAGGTCTATATATACCTGTGATATTATACAGTCTAAAACTTAAATATCCCTTTAAATACACAGTGTTTACTATATAATTTTACCCCAAGATTTATGAAGTACTTGTTATATAAAGCAATACAGGGAGGCATAAGTTGTATGTTTAAGCTCTAGACAGAAAGGCTACATGATCTAGTACTGCACTGTTTGAGGAGCAATGTTTGATTAAGGAATTGTAGAACATAAGACAACTCAGTTCCAAACTACCTGTGCTGTAGTGGTTCAAGCACCATTAATTCAGTCATTTCCCAATTTTGGGTCCCAGCCACACTGTTGTATTTTCTAAAGAAATCTCCTGAGTACCCTAAAACCAGAGAATACTACATATCCTGCACTTAGAGGTTTTTCCACAAGAAGAAAAATCCCCCAAACTCCACTGTCTCTGATTCATTTTGGAGCCCCTCTCAAGACATTCAGCTGGTAACTCTGAAAGGCTTGGGGATTCACAGACTTCAAGGCCAGAAGGAACACTTAAAATTGTCTTACCTGACCTCCTAAGTAACACAGGCTATAAAATTTTACCCACTTCTCCACCGGACTCATAAATTCTAGTTTAGCCAGAATATAGTTTAGTCAACCAAAATAACTTCATTCGGCGTACTTCAGGGCATGTCTCCTAAATTTAGGCATTAAGCTACGGTGTTTTTATTTTAATCACTCCCCCCTCCACACAGAATTACATGACTTTAACTGTTTTAACGGCCAAAAAAATATATGAAAAATGCCTGTTCAGTATTCAGACAGAAATTTACCTCAGGCAAATTCTGAGCCTGGGCAGCATCAATCCTAATGTTGTTCGCAAAAGGTTGTAAATGGCTGATAGAGGTGAACAGCAGGTTTCATGGCCCTAACAAATCTCTTGGTATTAGTCCTGCTGGATGCTGAACAGTGAGAGTCCTCCCAAGCAAGAAAGTGAGTTCAGCAAGGTGGCACCCAGCCCCACAAGTACAAGAAGGAAAGGAGCTCACTGAGGGCTTCAGGGGACAGACACCAAGACACCCATCAGCATTTCTCAGCTGGCCACGGAGGCCTGCTACACCAGTCACAACAGTCAGGAAGCTTTCCGAGGCACAGCCATGTGTAAAGACTACATCCTTGTTAAACTGGTCTTTACTTCCTCAGCAATAAGCTTTTTAAGTTGTGTGGTTGTATGTACAGTTGTAACATCTGCAACACTACAATTGGATAAAAGTCACAGCAACTTTCATAATTACAGTTGCTTCGATGAACATGAATAATTATTAAAAAGTTTTGGGAAGGCAAACAAAAGCAGGAAGTAATCAGGAAAAAGTGCTCCACACCATCTAATGGTCAAAGGTGGTGATGGAGCCACCTGAAGAGCAAGCTGACACATCAGCTCTGGGAGCAAGGAACTTCAGGTAGCACTCAGCAGCAACAGAACAACTGCCTGTGACTGGGTCCACACGCTGGAGGAATAAGTGCTGGCACCTGCACAAATGCCAGGAAGGTTATAATGCTCTGAAGCCCAAAACCTCAAAAGTTCCTATCTGCATTTGTGGGCCAGAGATGAGGAGACTTCATGAAGAGTGAACAATCCGTTTGATTACTCCACAGTGCTTAGACTTGGCTCCAAAGAAACTGCACCTGAACATTCTCAGAGCATTAATGTCTTTGGGTGACCCTTGCTATTTCTAAAAAAGATTTCAAGAACCACAAACCAGATACTGAGCTATTATTGAATACTCAAGAATGAAGCCTTTCCTAACCCCAATCTTACAGATACTTTTGTAAACGACTAGCACTTTATCATTAACCCTCTGGTAGCTGCCATTTTTGCAGCTAAAACTGTAATCCACTTAGTTTGGGAAATAAGAATCAGAATTCTCTTTAAACCTAAGTTAAGAGAATGGTCAGGAGATTAAAGTTCACCTATGTTTGTGTTAGATCACATCATTTTCTTACAAGTGTTGCCAAAAGCACCAAGAACATACCAAGGCCAACCCCCCTTCCATACAGCAGCCACACTGATACTCCACAGATGTGTGGGACGCACATAGCAGAGATTTGCCTCAGAGTCTGGGAGTGACACATGATGCCTAAAGCAGCATACAACATTTTAGAAGGGATCTTCTCCTTTCCCAAATGTTCAGAGAAACAATTCATCTATATTATAATTTAACTGTCAGCAAATATTTATAGCAAAAATATGGACAAGCTGCATGTGCACACAGCATGTTAGTTAACTTAAAGCAGTAAGCAGATTATCAGAGAAGGAAGAAGAATACACGATTTGAGAACTCAAAGTACTTTTACATGCACCTGGATAAAATGGCATGAAACTCATTTGGTGTTTTATCACCAAACTTTCGTGATGTACCTTATGTACTCATACAGCCAAATGCAAAAGGTAAAAGGCACTTTCAAACAAATGTTTACTTCCAACGTAAGGACAGCAGGAGTGCCAGAGGATAATATTCATGTTGCCTGTGAAACGGTGTCTGCATTATGTATTTCCAGTGGTCCAGAATTGAACAGGTAACAGCATTTAGTGACGTCAGAATATTTTCTCAATACCGTGTTCCACATTAGGTATTAAATTAGTGATCCAAACCATAACAACTCAAGAAACAAAACACGTCACTTATACATTTTTTTGCTTAGTACAAATAAAATAAAATAAAATAAAAAAATAACAGAAGATGTACAAAAAAAGCCCCAACAATTTAGATTACACATTTTCATGTAGTGAATACAAAGTATCTTGTCTCAACACTGCAACTGTTTCTGCAATTAACTGCAGCACACTTAACAGCATTGTTACACACTGGATTGTTTATTGCAACATAATAAAACGGAGCTAAGCCAATAAAGTCAGTCTCTGTCTGGCCACCCTACAATCCGGAAGTAAGGCAATGGTAACACATGCTATCACCTCCATAGGCCCACTCCATAAGACTAGGCCTTAAAACTCCCATTTTTTATATATAATGTGCAAAGGGACAAAACAAGAACAAGAGTTTGTTTTACATTTCACACTGACAAACATTTTTGAAAAAAGCACATCTGAAAAACCAGCATGAGGACTTTTCTCTTAGACCATAGAATCACAGGATCATAGAATCACCAAGGTTGGAAAAGACCTACAAGATCATCCAGTCCAACCACCCCAGAGGGTTTGAAGTGATCAGCCCAATTGGCAAGAGAAGAAAAAAGTATGAAATCATAACATCAGGCAGCTAGTTACTCACACTGAAAGCTAAAGCTGCCTCGGAAACACTGCTGCTTCTACGGCCATCCAATTTTGCCTCCTTTTTCCCATGGGACCAAGCTTTAGAGAGGCATCATTTATTTACAGGCCTTTCCACTGGGCTCCAGTTATCGGCCAATAATGCTAAGGACACACACTTCTAATGGCCTATGTTTTGAAACCAAGTCTAATCTAATGGCGCAGTGCCCAAACTCCTTTTCCAGCATAGCCATTAAAGGATGTAGGTTATTGCTGTTGTCACCATTGATATTTGTCATTGTAATGTAATTAGGGCCCTAAAATGATGCATTACAGCCCTTGGCACAGCTTCTATTAAAATCTTTTCTTCTGCTCACTGAACTGCGACCGGCTTTCTGATGAATAACAGACAGACAGCTTTAGGGTGAGGAGCAGATTCATCAAAGAAGCATTTTTCAGCATTGGAAATAAAATAAATAAATAAATAAATAAATAGCAGAAGGGAGCCCAAGAAGAAAAGCACAAGGAAAAAGGAAGAAAAAGCACACAGCGCATTTGAATTTCATCTGACCACTTGAAATTCTGATTGCATCTGATGAATCTTTCTTAGGACAATATATTCTCAGCCTGTGAATCACATGGTTAATCAGGGCTCTAATCTGCTATCCATCAGCCTATGCCAGCACTGTAACTTCCAATCAAATTTATAGGTTATGTGGGTCACGCATCCCTGAACAGCTACATTCACAGATATCCCATTTAAACCGGCACAGATTCTGAAATGCTGTTGTTAGGGTTACTGAATGTTATAATACTATTCAAAGCTTTATGAAAGCTCCTGATAAACAGCTGCTAAATTATTGCCTGTGGATACAGTGTGATGCTCTGAAATAGCATTAATGGCCCAATAAAAGGACGATTGTTCATGCCAAAATATAAAAAGGATAGCTTTTGCTGCCATAGTTTGTCAAATATGTTAACAAACACCAACACTTCTATTACTCCTTTCTCTAAACACAAAAGATGTTTGGTTTTGCGCAGGAACACACCAGCATGGAACCAGAAAAGATGAGGAAGAGACAGGCAGCAAAGGCTTGAATCAGAATCGTCTTTTCAGTTATCTAATGCAAACTTGTACCAGTCTGCTCTACTTGGGAGCCACCTACAAAAGACAATACTTTAACAGTTTTAAGCTCTTTTCATAACCATTTACGTGGCTCTTTTTTGATTTGTTTTAAATAACAATTAAGTAACTACTAATAACAATGTTAAACATTTATTAATGACGATGTTAACAGGTATTTTGTTTTGCGTATAAAGACAGAAAAGAAAAAAATATAGCAAAATCATGATGCCAGATCCGATCCAAGCAAAGGAATGAAGATTTGCAGAACTGAACAGTCCCTCTGCAATATGAAAACAAGGACCTAACACAAAGGCAGCTGCGTTCCACAATTCTCTGAACATACTCTGGCTAAAGCAACGAGAACAGTATTAAAATGATCATTAATTGCCTACACATGCAAACACTCATTTTAAAAAATCTGACCTCTAAGCATGCAAGAGCCTCCAAAAGCTTAAGTATTTTTGGAAAATATTCACCAGATAAGCCTGCAGGCAAGACTGAACTGAAGTTCTCTGGAGGCAGCCCAGCCTGGAATGGGAGCTTGTGTCCAACATCTAACATCAGCACAGAGGAAGAGGCAAGCAATAGACCACTATACTCCTGAGCCTCTTTCAAGTAACACCTATGCATTTGGTTTGATTCACCTTGCTGCACACCGCTAAAATGGGACCTAAGCACACAGTAAAACATGCGAACATGTTTTAAGTGCCTCACTAAGTATTCTAGCATATATCCCAAATCTTAACACAACTGGAGCCTAAGAGAGAAGCAGGAGTCATATAAACTTCAGATATTGAAACACTCAGAAATGTCCTAACACGCAGGGAGTTGAGAATCCATTTGTTGCTTTAAAAAATTTTCATATGCATTTCTTTTTAGCAGAGAAAAAAAAAAAAAGGAAATTGGGATTTTATTTATAGTATATAAACTTCAGGAAAAATATTTCCACTATATTTCATGAAGTTCCATAGTTATTACAATTATAAAAAATTGCTGGTAAAGAATTACCACTGGAGGCTACAGGCCTGTCAGTGGAATGGAAACAAAACTACTATATATGTATTGTGGAAATAAAACAGAATAATAAAACACTATTGGGAAACCCATTCCAGCAGCCACTAGGAAAAAGAATATATGCAATTACACTTTCAGAAAAATAATCTGAAACAACCGTTATTTCAAGTTTAATTTGTTTTACACAATGCACCCTTTGCCAAAAAGATCAATCTAGTTTATTAAGTGCTTACCAAGAACGCATACACACACCCATAGTATCTAAACAAGCGCTTCACAAATTAGTGAAGGGAAAAAAAAGCATTATTACACTGTAGGAGAACGTATCATGATCCCGCATAAAGCGAGCAAAAAAGCTAATCTTAGTATTTCACAGAAAATTAACTCTTCTTTCATAAAGAAGAATGTGTTTTGTTTTAATCACAGACCGTTGTCTGGAAGCACTTATTCCACTTCTACAGAACTGGAGAAAATATTGCATGCCCTGAATATAAAACTCCTCTTCAGCCATAAAGGAACGTTGTTTGGAAACCCTGCAGTCAGGGAGAATAGAAGGCAAAGACCTTCAGTAAAGGGGACATTAAACAGAAAATTTCATCTTTATTGTATGCAATGAGCAAGGCAATTAAGAATGCAACAACCAGACTCTGCTAAATAAACACTGGTATATTCTCCCCCTTGCTTTCCTAATCAACCTTCTTTAACAAACATCCTAACTAGACCCACTTAGTACTGTAAACTCAATACATACAATTCATAAATTAACTCAGGTGCTTATTTCACAAAAAGTACTGAAGACAGCAACATACACAATAAATTGACGAAGTAGAATTTTCAGAATCAATTTACTAACATACATCCCAATCCATGGGCTGCTGAAGTGAGCTGATAAGACATGGCTTTTATTTAATGTCTCAAGAAACACATAGAGCTGAACTGAGCAAGAAAAGATACATATTGAATCATTCATGATTAAGACAATAAAAAGCAAATTAAGTAAGGTAACATACAGATGCCTGAAGCCTGTCACTTGAGGAAGTTGTGTTTTCCATCAACAATGACTTCCACATGCAAGTATGGGCAAAAAAATGCATAGCTTGGAGTCCCCACAGACCTTCAATCCTTCCAGCTGCTACCAGGCAGCAAGATGCATTCTGTCTGCTGTGCCACAAGTAGGAAAGCATCCAGAAGAAAGGCTGCAAATGGAATTTAAAATGGCAGAAATTGGCTTCAACTTCTTCTCTTACAAGGCAGAGAGAAGCAACTTGCTCAAAAAAGAAAAACAAACAAAAAAAGAGACTCTTACTTTGCAGTGTCTCCTTCTCTGGACTAAAAGAAGGAGCTGTTTCAGAACAGCCATCAGTAGAGCTCTGTAGTACTCTAGAAGGTATTATCCCACTACTTTGCAGCAATCCTCAGGGCATTTCACAAGAATACGTATTTTGTGAGTTACAGACTCATACTATACGAAAGAGAAGTTTCCAGCTTTCTCCACTGACTAAAGGAATCTGACTTTATAGTTGAGTTTTATGGAGGCTATTTTAAGCTTACTTAAGCTTTTTTCTTTTTAAGCTTATAAACCCATGGCATCACACTAAGGCAGCTACAGCCCTGAGCTCAATCTTTTGTGTCCCTCACGTAATTGTAATTAGGTCAGAGTTTCCCATGCTAATGTCTGCCCCAATCGCTGAAATGCAGCTGCACGTGCACAATCACCACTCTCTTACCACTTGACCCTTCCCCTCACTAGTCCTCTAAACAGCCTGACCACAGTTCTTCTGCTCCTGCTGGAAATGATAAAAGCCAGTCTTTGCTTATCCTTACAACTGTATGTACACAGTGCTTTAAAAGCCTACTTTTATTAATTAGTAATATGTATAATATATACAATAAACACAATATACTTTACATTATTATATTTTATACTATTATATATAATTAAAATATCATACATAATAATAATACATAATACAATTAAATTATTCAGATGCAGTGCATCCCCTATTTTTTGCAACACAAGTTCATGTTCTGCTTCTCAGGAGCAGGAGAAGTAATCACAGAGAAATACTGCTGATCAGTAGTTTCAATCCATACATCGTAAAGAATCAACAAAGGTGAGAGTCAAAACCTATTCTCAGTGGGCTTATGCTTACCTTGAGGTGTCCTTACCTGCCTTGGAAAAATATTAACGAGACAGCATTTCTGCAAAAGGCTGAACACCTCCAACCAGAGCAATCCAAAAAGAACCATGCTTTTAAAATTTACGCACAGCGTGATCAGGAAAGGAAACACTGATGTTCTTTAAAAACATTACCAAAAAAGAAATACTAAAACAATTTTCCCTCTACAAAAGAGAATTGCTTCAAGCATCCAGCTCTCACTCCCAATCCTGAGCAATAATCCTTCCTTGGCAAGCACACACAAAGGAAGATTCAGAAGAGGCTACGGGCCACCATTATCCCACCGACTTTCTCTGGTTTCAGTGCTTACTTTGGAACAGCATGCTTCCAGAGCTATCAGTAGGAAATGGGTAAGCTATCAAGGCTCAGAACTACAAGGACGGTGCCAGACTTCCCATTACGTGTATAAAGTTGAACTGTTTCAGCCTTGAAACTTGAAGAAAACACTGCAGCCAGTGTTAACACAAAATATTCTGCTTTTTCCCAGACAAAAAAAAAAAAAACAACAAAAACTATGCATACATATATAGTTTCTCTAGCAAGTGTTTTGCCATTCCAGATTTCAATGATCTATACACAGAGATGAGCAATGAACTTACTAAAATGCTTAAAAAATAAAAAAAGCTAAGTCCTATGTAAAAACAGGAAAAGCACTGTGACTACTGAACTTGGTTTATTCCTTCCAAACTCATCTCCATACTAGGAATCAGGCTTTTTATATCAAAAATGCAGTTCCTTCTTTTCCACTTACAGTTGCTTTTGCTTACCCACCTTACCTATATAGGCCATGAAAGTTGGAGCACATGATCAGTTTGATTCACTGATAATAGCATTCCTTTATGATTGCTTCTATGAATGACTATGCTAGGGATCACAACATTTGCGTGCAGTGTATTTTTTAGATATAGTTACAAGAATTCTGCCAGAAAACTGTCAAACTTCATCTCCAATCCTTCACCTCCTCTTCCTACCCAGATTCCACATTATACCACGTACCATTATGAATTGGTTAAGAAATCTAGCAAACAAATCTTATTTACTCAAGGAAAGGTAGTCTATGCTAAAGAAACATTTTAACTCCTTTTCTTCTGCACTTTCCTCTTGTATTTTGATAATGAGCAATACTCAGATGCAATTTCCATACATTAAAGTAACAGATTTTTGCATTTAATTTAGTAGATAAAAATCTTCTTAAACCAGTACATAAAAACATACCATTTTAACAATACCCCCAAAGAGATGAAAGAATACTGCAGTGGATTTTACAGTAAAGCTATAATCAAACATCAACCTTCGGATCTTGGTAAAGACAAAAATCCAAATAAAGCATGTTACCATATCAATTTTTAAACCCAGCAGAAGTTGATCCCTTCAGAAAATAAATACGTTTCATACTCCTTGATGGCATTTTATCAAGTCCCAGCTACTGGAATCATGTGAATATCTGAAAACCAGTTTACGTTTAAGACACCTCTCTCCTTTTCCCATGTACAAAGAACTTTTTTCAAGCAGCACCGAACAGAAAAAATGAAAAATGTAACACAAAGGGCATGCAGCAGAGCCCAGGTCCTTTTACCCTCAACTTAATTGCAAGTTTCAGCTTTGGGTACTGATTCTTGATTTTTTCCTGTTTTGAGATGACAGTACCACACTCCTACAGAAGTACCAGTCACGAATTTCCACACCACAGCATTCACAGGGTAGGTCATCTAGGCTGAGCTGTCACCAATCTTGTCACTCAGGTCTTAATCCACACCACACACAGTGACATGGCCATTCAGGACCCCAGTTCCTTTTTATTAGGGTAGGCTGCCCACAGAGAAGGTGGGATAGTATTATGGAGCTGAAAAGATGAGATCCACCTCGGAACAAATCCTCAGTGTTCCAGTGTTGTACACAACTCCAACACTCAGACTACACTGCTTCACATCCACACGAAGCAATATGTGCACTGCCATCATTAACAGGGAGGCATTCCTGCTGCAGCAAGACGCTGCTTGCTTTTCTGTGAGCAACCACCAAGTAACAGTCTGCAGCTCTGACTCCCATTGTGGAGAAAATATTGATATGAATTGTCAGGGCTTATAATTTCAGTCACTGTGGATCATAACTGCCTCTGCTCACAATAACTCTGTTTCAATTTCAGCATTTCTGCAACTGGAGTTTCCTGCAGCACTTACTATTTTTCTCTTAAGTGGAGGAGGACTGGGAAAGAACAGGTAATTTTATTCTTCAAAATGTGAATATCTAACAAGTGGTAGTTTCACTAGTGAAGTACATCTAAAATAATCAGGCAGTTTACAATACTCCTTTTAACCTTCTAAGAGGATACATTTGCAAAGCAAATGTTAAGACACTTGTGAGACATGAATGTGTAATACATCCAGGAAATTCACTTGTCCAAGACAGCTGGATACACTAAGTACATCTTGATATTCAATTCATTTGAATGGCATTCTCCCAGTAAAACTCGTGCCAGGACAGACTCTGAGTCAAGCATCACTAAACGACATTCATCTTGAAATTACTGCATGATTACTGAAGTTTTCAAATATCTTTCATCCACGAAGGATTTCAACTTAACATGAACTTTTTAAAGAAACACAGAATTTAAGAAAATGCTATAAATAGTGGAACAGGAGGTTTGGAGCAATGGAGAATTATCTGGTGGGGAAGTGTAGATTTCATGAAACCTCTTCCAGTGCTGTAACTCCCTGTGAGATCACACTTTGAGTGGGGAGCTACTATGAACTGCATTAAATTCAGACAAATGCTAAAGATACACCATATGTTAAGAATGCTCTTCATCATTCTGCATACACAGTCTTTAATAAAAACATCCAGAACACAGAAAGTAGGTCAAACACAAGGAAACGAAAGGGGTAAGTGATCAATTCTATAAATATTTTCACTGTATGGTAACAATATCAACACATTTCTCCTTAAACACATTCCTCTCATCACTCAAACAGGATTCCATCACCATCCAGCTCACCACCACAACTCCCCTGCAAGCAGCTGGGTCCGAAACACAGCACTCTCACCAGTGGTGCTCCATCCTCCTGGGACATAAGATCAAGGAAGGCTTTGTCTGTAGATTCCCTGTGCAGTGGTATATAACTGGCACCGAAGGGGGGCCACTTCTACATAATCCAGCTGCTCTTGTTCACCAACCCTGTGCTGTCAGTGCTGCAAGGGCCATTGAGTGAACCAAACAAGGATCATACTGAAGTTAAAACTAACACCAACAACAGTTTTTGAAATGCAAATCCTTTTCCCAGATCCAGTTTACTGTGGGTAAACCAAAAGAACGTAATATGACATAAAGGCAAACGCTGGATCACCCCCTTCATTATCAATGCCATCTCTTGCCAGCTTGAGGAGCACAGACGACTGCAGTCTCAGACACGAAAAACCACTGTGCCAAGGCTCTTTGTGAGGACTCAACACCCTTCTCCTTCAAGTCAGAAAACAAGAACACGGTTAGAAGAGCAAACCGCAGCACAGTGCTCTTGGCAAGCTGCACTTGCCTTGTGACAGATACTGAGACATCTCCCGGCGTGGGAAGGCTTCGTTTCACTTCCTCCACCATGCTGCAACCCCAATATGCTCCCATGAACCACAGAACAACCTTTCCACCTCCCGTGTTAGTATAGTAATATGCTCCAGCTGCAAGTTTTGACTAGTCCTTGCAGCCACTTATGAGATCATATGGTAAACCAAGTCACCCATGCACAACTGCACAGTGAGTTCAAAATAAGAAATAAAAACTGGTGAAAATGAACAGTGCGCATATTAAGCTGGTAGCAGTCAGATGAAATAACTAAGTGTTGTGGTTGAAACTGTGAAAAAAAAAACACACTCATAAAGCAATGTATGCTTTTTCGGTTATAGCAGACAGAATAACCATATTTCCATGCTTTTTTTTTTTTTTTTTTAAATGGATCTGTGGCTTTTTGCCATGGAGAAATTCTATGGTTTACCAAAATGCAGTCTTTGGGCTTGTTAATTTCATATTTACTTAGCTAGGCCAGTAATCTCTCCACAATTTTAATTAAAAAGGTTTCAGGCAAGCGTTCATATGAAAAATAGTCATTAGAATCCTAATATTTGTATCCACAAAAACTCACGGAGATACGTTGTATCTATTTTGGTTTATGAGAACCTGTTTTGCACAAACTATTATAATTATTCCCTTTCATAACTGTAGTTTCCCATGACAATTAGAGACTTAGTTGTGCTATTCTGTTTGCATTAGAAATTTGCCAGAATACAAGAAAGGAAACCTTAACATCACTGAACTACCCACAGTTTGTTTGCAAACCTGTTCATGAATAATCCCTGTCTGTTTTTCACAAAGACAATGGAAAAAGTCAGGGGGAGGAGGAAGGGAAATATGTTTGATGACTAGTGGATAGCTCAGACTGTGCTTCCTTTGTGTGAGCTTCAGTGAAGATAAAAGAATTAAGTTGGAAAATATTAACCTTTAATATAAAGGGAAGGCAGTTTAAAATGACTGATTTCTTTATTGAAAAAGTCAATTTTCACTACTACAACATACCATGTTGTGTAGGCGAAGGCAAAGGAAAGAGAAGTGAGAAAAATGTTTCTGTAACAGTCATCAACAAGGGTTGCACCAACTCTGCCACCGCAGGTATAACCTCAGCTCATGACCACTAAACTGAGACTGAAACTAGCTGCAGAATTGTCCTTGCTGACCTCTGGGCTCCCAGGCTGCTGTTTGCAGGACCTAAGTAAATCTGTCCAGAGGTGGTTATCAAAAACCTGCAAGCACTTCAGTTGTACCTTTGGATACATGTACCTCCATGTACCTTAAAGCACTTTATCTTAATTCAAGACTTTTAAGCAGTGTTTTAAATAAGCATGCCATTTTCATTCAGTGAAGACCACAGCTATACATGCACTGCAAAACCTCTCCAGATTTAATTTGATCTGGCTGTAAATTAGGCTTCTCCCACATCTTCAGACTAAACTAGACTAGAAGGGAAGAGACCAGGTCCTGAATAGCTGCTCTACATTCAAAATTAGCATCTTTCTCAGTAAGACTAACTAGGAAAGGTAGTGGCAAGTGGGATGCTCACACAGAGACACTGATCTGTTTTAAACTTCAAGTCCCTTCGCTTCAGCAAGGTGGAAAAGCACAGCAGTGTTTCAGAGGAAAACACCAAACACCCTATTCTGTACTATAAACAGTCTACTATTATTTCTTATTCTAAGTCCAACTTCCTTTTAGCCTCAGAACAACATTTATAGCTTCTCACACACGTGCGGTATTCACTGTCTGAGAAGTGAAGATTCGAGCAATGCTGTGATCCTCACTGTTTAGTACTAAATGGGTTTGCCTCATCTTTGACAGCTCATGCTGCCATCAACTTCTTCCAATCGCTGCAACAAATAAATCAAAAGACAGCCTTTTACAGATACATAGTCTGTAAAGCGGCAGGTAGAAATTCCAATGAAGCTAAAAAGAGAATATCTCAGCTTACTAGTTTTGTCTGGAAAGAGGAGGTGTGGAAGACTTCAGCAAAACCTGTATTTTCCTCATCTTTACAATACCATTGCTTATACCAGCGAATGAAGATCCCACAGTGCTGCAGTCACTGGCTATACAGCAGTTAAGTCCCAACTATGGCATTTGCTGAGGTTTGAGCAGGCTCTTGGTCTCACGGGAGAGGAGGCACAAAGAAATAAATTAGGGGAAAGCTCCAAGAAGGTTAGAAAGTTTTTCTTGTTTTTCTGTCTTTTCGTCCCAGAAAACCAACCAGGTTAAAGTAGTAGTATTATCCCATTTTCCAGGTGGAAAACAAGGGCTGAAAAGACAGATTACCAAGGAACCTCCTTAATACAAATTAAAGTACTGTCTGCAATACTGCCAAAAGGCACGTCACTGGAGCTTGCTAATTGCAGCTGTGATGGAAAAGACAGCAGAACTCACATGGGAGACAAAACGAGGACAAAACTGTCTTGGGAAATAGCAGCCTGCCCCAAGCATCTTACAGTCTAGAGAGATAAACACAGCCCTTTCTAAGTGACTCCCATGTAATAATATCTCATAACCTGTTTCTTAACATGCATCGGTCTCCAAAAACTCCTCTGTGCTACGTGATGCTTCAGGAAATAGTATTTTTCCACTTCTCAGAGAACTGCGGCAGTGGAGGCCACAGGTGAAGTCTCGAGAAAATATGTAATGAGATTTTTAATAATGCCTAAACTGACAAGTTTCCTAATTCAAGCAGAAAGTCAACAGATAAATACTTGAGATTTGCAATAATTCCAAAGAGCAAGATGGCACCTAACCACACCTGTAGATACATAAACATACATATGTATCTTTAAAAAAATGTCATCCCACATAAAAAGACTGAATTTAGACATCACAGTCCAACACTATGAACTTTCCCCACTCTCTTCCCTTCTCAGGGATCACACCACACTGCAGTAACCAAAAACACACAGGAGTGTGCTCCCCATTAAGTACTTCTGGGTCCCCTTTCCAGACATGTTCAGAAGTGTCTCTGGCATCCAGCTCACAACCAAGCCTGGGCAAACACTTCCCTTCAACTCTGCACTACTCCACCCATGTCCCCAAGGGAGCTGAGAACCCCTGCCAGAATGATTCTCACATGAAACAGCAGCAGCCATGTTTATAAAAAGCAAAAAAAAGGGTGGATAAGAGAGAAACTTCTATGTAACAGCTTAGTGGTTAAATAATACAATCACAGCACAACATACATACATATTAATTCTTTCTTTACTTCTCCTTCCCACCTCCTAGGAGCACAACCTACCTAATAGGCTTCTGTGAAGGAAATAATCCCTGTTCTACCACTGCAGAAGAAAAGTCCCTTTACCAGATTCTTTTTCCAACCATTTTACTCAGTAACAACACCATGGGCTAAAACACCTAAATGGGTCTGGGACAAGAACTGGAACCCAGCACAACACCTCCCAGGACACCACAGTCTTTCCTGGGCAACAGCACAGCTTCTCTACTCTTACAGAAACATAAAGGAGTTTGTGCAAACCAAGTAGCTTTCCTCTGGATCTCCTAGTCTCTAGATCCTCTCCAGAGATATAAGTCTTCTTAGCAGACGTTAAAGTAGCTGAAATAAGATGAACTAAGGATGTTGCCTTATCCAGCTTTTTTGTGTTTTATTGTGTTTTATTACTATTGGAGTCTTTTTGTTTGCTTAAGAAAAATATGCTGTGTTCAGGCTTTGAAGGAAGGTTTAGGTTCGAACTTCTAAAGGTGATTCTGAGCTGACACTACCCAGTGAAAGCAACATGCTGTGGCAGCACTACCTGAGGTGTCCCAGCCTTCAAGCAGTGCAAGACTTAAGACACACCCACAACCTCAACATTTTTCTATGAGCTACACTCAGTATATGCTGGATCCCTTCAGCTCCATGATTAATTGCTCAGCTCATCCTGAACATTGCAAGCTCCCTCCTGCCTTTATCCTGCTCGTCACACAGCCTGGTGGTACAAAAGGACCCACAGCAGTTCTCCACAGTCTTAGCAAAGAGATGCGCTTAACCAAACTTGTGGCCTTCTATGATGGAGTGACAGCACTGGTGGACAAGGGGAAGGCTACCGATGTCATCTACCTGGACTTGAGCAAGGCCTTTGACATGGCCCCCCACATCCTTATCTCCAAATTGGAGGGATGTGGATTTGTTGGGTGGACCACCCAATGGAGAAGAAATTGGTTGAAGGTCTGCAGACAGAGGGTGGTGATTAGTGGTTCTTTGTCCAGGTGAAAGTCGCTAATGAGTGGTTATCCCCCAGGGGTCTGTCTTGCGACTGGTGCTCTTTAACATGTCATATCAGTGACACTGATGATGGAATTGAGTGCACCCTCAGCAAGTTTGCTGATTACATCAAGCTGAGTGAGGCAGTTGACACAGTGGAAGGAAGGAATGCCATTCAGAGGGACCTCAACAGACCTGAAAGGTAGGCCTGGGTCAACCTAATGAGGTTCAACACAGCAAAGTGCAAGGTTTTGCACTTGGGCCGGAGGAATCCCAGGCATCGATACAGACTGAAAGGAGCAGTGTTGGAGAATAACCCTGCAGAGAACGACGAGGGGGTCCTGATGGATGCAAAACTTAAGCCAGCAGTGTGCTCTTGCAGCTCGAAAAGCAAATGCTGTCCTGGGCTCCATCAGGAAAGGAGCGGCCAGCAGGGACAGGGAGGTGATTGTCCCTCTCTATTCTGCTCTTGTGAGGCTCCATCTGGAGTACTGCATCCATGTGTGGAGCCTCCAGCACAAGAAAGACAGAGAGCTGTTGGAGAGGGTCCAGAGGAGGGCCACAAAGATGATCAGGGGGCTGGAGCACCTTCCCTACAAAGACAGGCTGAGGAAGCTGTGCTCATTCAGCCTGGAGAAAAGAAGGCTGTGGGGTGACCTAATTGCAGCCTTTCAGTACCTAAAGGGAGCCTATAAACAGGAGGGGACTCAACTCTTTGAAAGTGTAGATAACAGCAGGACAAGGGGAAATGGTTTTAAGTTGAGGGACAGAAGATTTAGGTTGGATGTCAGGGGGAAGTTCTATACTATGAGAGTGGTGAGGTGCTGGAATGGGCTGCCCAGAGAGGTTGTTCAACACATCTGTCCCTAGAGGCGTTCAAGGCCAGACTGGATGAAGCCCTGGGCAGCCTGGTCTAGTCTTAAATGGGGAAGTTGGTGGCCCTGCTTGTGACAGGGGGGCTGGAGATTTGTGATCCTCGAGGTCCCTCCCAACCCAGGCCATTCTATGATTCCATGAAAGAGTGGTCAAAGAGGATGGTCTGAGGTCTTACAGGGAGCCTCTGATCACGCAGACCAGAAACTTCCACTCAGAACTCCACAAGACCCAGACTCTGGAAGCTGCATCACAGCTACCTGGGAGCTTTGGGCTTCACTTCTTATTGAGAGGTATTTCTAGTGTCTACAGACTTGCAATCTCTCCAGGTTCTGCTGCATGTTTAAAGAGATCTCACAACCCTTAATACAGTGCATACTTACAGCATCATTTTTCCTTGAAAACACATCAATTGAGATTATCCCAGGAACCTTCTCACCCACCCACCCAAAAAAAAAAAAAAAAAAAAAAAAGTAAAAAAAAATCAACACTTCAGAAGTAATGACAACCTGAGCTAAGCAAATTTCATCTACACTAAGGAAAAAGTACCCTAACTTCACACATTTAGAAAATATATAAGTCTGTCTGATTTAGGGGATACTTGGAAAAACAAACAAACAAAAAACCTTGCATATGCCAAGGATGGACATTTGTTTATTCAAAGTAAAGTCTGACATAACAGAGAAAATGGGTAACCATAAGTGATGCTAGTTCACAAAGCATCTTGCAGACTTGTTTTAAAACTCCTCTTCAGCGGAAACCCACAACCTCAGAAAAAAACCACTCCACATACATGCTCAAGGGGACTCTTTCACAGTTCTGTGGTGCTTTCTATCTCTCTGTCTACATCTTTATCTATAATTGTTACCCTCAGTTAAACGTAGTTTTAGAAAGAATCTCAGACACGAACACTTCCCAAGAAACTTCGAAAATGCCACAGGCACATAATTCTAAGACTTTTCTTATGCAGCCAACAAGGGACATATCATGAGTATTTTGGCGTCACCAATCTGCGGAGATAAACCAAGGAAAGTTGTGAGAGGGATAGACAGAAATGCCTTCTACAGATGCATGGAAAATGACTTTCTCCTGTTACCCCTGTCAAAGACACAATATTAGTTTTGCTCCATTTAATCACCCATCTTCGCTGACTGAGTTAAACCAAGAATCTGTACGTGACTCAGTTTTAAAGAGTAACATCTCCATATTTATGCATGGACAAATACACAGCAAACAACTCCAACATAAAAGTTCTCTGATGTTCAGAGAAGTCAATGCTTCTTCCACAATTACTGTTCTAGAACAACAAATAAAAAGATCCTCATCAATTCCTGGATTTATTTATTTGTTTAGTTTAGAGGGACAGTAAGAGAAAAAGCAGAGAGGTCATCCCCAGAAGCTAAGAAATAATGGGAGAAATTGTAATTAAACAACCTATTCAGAATGCAACAGCCTTCTGCAATTAAGACAGAAAATCAACTGGTTAAATCCAGCATCAGAACACAAATTATCTACTTGGTGGTAACAGACTCTGTATGTTTATATCAGTATATTTTATGAAGTCTGTCCAACTTTCTTGTTCCATTTAAACACTCTGGTCAGATATTTTCAGAGGTTTTACTTTGTACCAAGTCACGTGCTTTATGAAATTACAAGGAGCAGACAGTAGTGGTGTTGTAGTTGACTCTCTTGCACATCAGCACAGTGCCATCCTTCAAAGGGGGTACTGTGAAGTTGGATGGATGTCATACAGAGTGAATGGTACCACAGGGAAGTATAAGACGTGAGAAGAAAACTTATTAACTGTTTTCCTCCAATCATTTCTTGTTCTTTGCCTCCTCATTCAAAGGAGAGAGGTTTGGTCAGCTTTCTTCATGCTGCTTTTGATTTTCTTCTCCAGATGCTATCACAGGACCAGCCCCCATTTCCAAACAGTATCTCCAAATATAGTTAATGCAGGAGCAGGCTGGAGAACAACTCTTGCATTTTGTGTTTTCCTCTGGTAGTCTCTGGGGCATAAGGACAAAGGAAAACCCACCGTAGTTAAGGCACTGTTGGACCTCATTACAGAGGTGGCATGGAAGAAGTCCTCCTCCTTCAACAGCAAATATATATTCATTCAATATTCTGTGATTCTCTAGAGCCTCCCATCTAATAATGGAAGTTAGCAAATTAAATCTTACATCACTCCTGTCATGTAAATATCACCACCATTTCAGAGAGGGAGAAAATGATCAAAGATTTTCACAAAGGGACGCAGACTGTGAGTTCACAGTCAGAGAAACCACAGCTGCTAATTTGTCACACACCTTCCATTAAATGGCCTCCTCCCCACATCCAAGACAGTCAGGCCCACAGGTAGGCACTTAAAAGTACCCACAGCAGGAAACAGAACACATACCAACATTGGCTTTTCACTCCAGACCCACAGTACCTCATAGAGCTTAAGCACTGAACTCACATCTCCTTACCCTGCAGATGCTGTGAAAATCCAGCAGATCATGAATGACCATGCTGCTGAGAAGCAAAGGGTCACAAGAAAGAAAATGAGTAACCAAAATGCCTTTGTTGTTTCTAACAATTAATTTTAAACAATGCAAAGTTAATGGCACAAATGATGGCGTCACCCACTGAGCAGCTGTGAAGAAGCACACCCAAGAGTTCCCAAAGCTCTGTGCTGCTTCCTGTTGACAAGGAGGAGCCAAGGCTGTGGTATCAGAAGGCATGGGAACCTCCAGCTCTCCACTCCCCACTTACATCCCACCAGCATCTCAGGTGAGCCTAAGCCACATGCATTTTCCTCTCTGCTGTATCTCAACTCTGATGGGGGGCCTGAACTCTGAAATACAAGAGGAAATGGGTCCTTCTGCTTTCAGATCCACCCCTTGAAAATTTAAATCTGTGTCCCTGTACACACAAGTGACTGAAGCCCTTCTGATGCACCAGATCAGCCTTACCAAGCTCTCTGCACAGATGAGTGCCCATCTACCATGGGCAGCTGAGTCCCAAAGATATCACTGCTCCTTCTGAGGTACACCAGGATAAGGGACACGAGGTTTCTGCCTCAGCAAACTCCCCAAGCCATCAAGAGAAGCCAGGCACATGTGCAGACAGGAATGAATACATAAGAAGTTTACTGCATTTGAGACAGAGGAAAGAACAACATTTTTAAAAATTAAATGCTTTCAGTGATCATCTACAACGTGCACCAAGCATACAACACAAGCCAAACAAAAATGAGTGGCAGGACCTATTAGTATGCAGACTCTTTACAGCATGAAAGGGACAGATTTTGATTTTTGTTCAGCTGTGAGATGCTCTGCTGAGGATTTAAAGCAAACACAAGAAAAAAGAAAAGCACACATTCTCATTGCCAGTGTTCCACATCCCAAACATAATAGTAAGAGGTTTTTCCTCCTTTGAAGAAGTTGAATCTCATCCAGCAAATGTCAGAAACCTCTGGCAGTATAAGATCCTGTGGAGAAATCATTTAAGCAGACCAAAAGAAGAAGGCCAAGTTAGAAAACCTCCACTGAAAACGACGTCTTGTCCTGTGCTCCCTCTCCTTCTAAAACTGATGGGGAAATCACAAGTATGTTCGTGGCACTGTGGTATGTAACACTAAAAAAAAAAAATCAACAAGCAATAATAATTGTGTACGTGCATCTTTTTCCTTAGTATTATTTTTCCTTAGTAGACTGCAGCTCATACACTTCCAAGAATAAAAAATAACAACAAAAATTGCCAGCTGCATCAGATAACCAGCCCCCTTGACTTCACTGTTAATCTTAGGATGTTTTACTCTTTACAAGCAAAAAATAAAGTATTACGGAAGAACAGAGGAGAAAAAAAACTTAGAAGCATGAACCAAGTGCGGTTTAGCTGCTTAAAATTAGAAGGGAAATAAAAAGAACCCCAAATTTATTATTTATCTCATGATTAATTTCCAGCCAATCTCGTGATTTTTCTGGGGATTGGTATGATTTAACATTTAGAGTTGGCAATAGAGCATACCACACAAATACATAACCATAAAGAGACCAATTCAAGTTTACTGTGGGGACCATAACTTTGACTGGCCTGACATCTGCACATTTAAACATCTCAGCCATAACATCACAGTGTTCAATGCCAGAACATTACATACCTGTCATAGGCTAGTAAAAATGATTCTGTAAGTCTAAATCCTATCTACACGGGCAAGAAAGAACTACGTACAGTTCTAGTCACTACTTGTGATACATTTTGATTGCATTTAAAAAACACTAAAAAATAAAGTTACAGACGCCTTCTATTGACACAGTGCCAATACATAGCAATATGCCACATTTGTGTCACCACTAAGATAAAGAACATCAAGGAAAAAAATTCACATAAATAGTACATCTAGGTAACAGTGGAACATGAAACTATAATCCTGAACCACGACAAAACCTATAAAAATACACACATGAACAGAGGTACTTCTATGAACTCCTCATATTTTTTGCATAATAAACATTACTTTATCATTGAAACCTTCAATTTATTTCATAGAATTGGATTTCTGGAGTATGGTTAGGTGCAGCTTCAAGTATATCGTAACCTGTTACATGATGCAAGCATCAGTTCATACTTTCTGAGTTTCACATTATCATCTTTGCTCTGTTCCCTTCGTGCCCTGTGAGTAAATAGGTTTTCTGAAAATCAGTGGCAACAGATGTGCTCAATCTGCAGACAGCAGCAGAAGTGACTTCTGTAACAATTATAACCCCTCTGTTCACTAGCTGTTCACACATCTCTTAAAGACTCAATGCTCTGTTCTATTCTCACAAATTCCTACAAATGGAATGCTTCTTCTCATTAAAAAAATAAAATACAAGTAAGGCCAAATTGGTTACTCTGAATGTAGGTAGTGTTATGTGTAAAAATAAAAAACTATGTTTCTCCACGTATTCTGTAATAGACCTGAGGGCATCTCCCTCACTGTACCCTGAAGAAAAAAAACAGAATCTCTGCCCTGAGCAGCTTCCAGTCATGATTATTTCACATCCTTGAACCTTTACGTTAAAAGCTATTTATTTCAGCTGAAGCACCAAGCAGCCAAACATTTTTAAGCTAGATTTACAGCCACCTCTGCAGCCTTAATTCTACTTTCCTAATGTCTATTTTGTGCAGTGAAAGAGGTCCTCTAGGAAAAGCAGTAATGAGATCAGTGAGTGTATAACCAAGACCTGCTGCATGATGCATAAACACAATGGGGCAGGATCAAACTAACACACACACTGTAAAGCTTGGGCATCCTAGCACCCACTTTTTGAAACCTCTCTGATAATTAATGCTGTTTTTTTTTTTTTTTTCCCTGTATTAAACGACTTCACTACTTCTTTTTTTTGCCCCTGAGAGGAAGGCAATTCTCATTGTACAGCATGCTGCAAATAAAATTATACTTCAATTGTGACATCTTTCCTCACTCCTCCAACAGCGTGGCTGTGCCTGAAGCTGGACACTAGCTGTTCAGAAGCCAGATGTCCTAGCATGCTCTTCCTCTGCAGCACCTTGCCTCTGCCCCACTGCTGGTAAAGAGCAGGGGGGTTCCCACCACAACAACATCCCCTGACTGCAAATAGTGAAGTTGATAATTTCTTGCAAGGGAAAAGAAATAAACAAACAAAAAAGCCATAAATTTCTGTGAGAATTTTTGATACCACAAAGTGTTAGGCAACCCTAGTCATAGGATCACATCCGGCCCCCTTAAGTAATAACAAGCATGCCCATAAACCAACATAGCCAGTGAGGCAGCACTGCAGCAGTTAGCATCTTTCAAAGGAAAAGAAATGCTTTTGTATTTAAGCAAACTCAAGCACAGCCTTTTGCTAGGATAAACAGAATGTATGACTTCATGTAAAAGTTTGCTCAGTGTGTTTTGCACTACTTCTTGTGTCTTTAGGCATTAGCCTGAATTGCCATAACAAGAGGGTGAAAATGTCATTTTCCTTTCCTTATGAATGACAAAATCAGGGTGGAATACAGGCTCTCATCCTAATATACTGCAATTGAAGGGGGCAAGGTTACTTCAACAGTAACAGCACAGACAAGGGCAAACAGCAAACTGAGTAATTAACAGGTCCTCTGTACAGAAAGATTGTCTAACATCTGTGTCATGAAAAAAAAAACCCAACACCTTGTTTAAGAATTGAGCTGTTAATACAGAGGAAAAGGTTTCTGGTTTAACTGCAAAACAGCATGTTTTCTAAGTTTTCATAAGCTCATAAGCTGTTCTACTGGCTTCAGTGGTTAAATAACCTAAAACTCGAACAAAAAAGCCTCAGAGGTCAAACCGACTTGGCAATTTATTTTTTATATTTTGTGACTTTGATGGAAAAGCCACTTGTTTTTCTCTTCCTCCTCAGTCCTTGGTGAGCGGCAGTCTTCAAAATTTCACTTCTAATCTCACTCATTTTTAAGTTTTCCAGTTCAATTCTGACTCCTCACTGCCTGTATTTCTATTAAATCTTTCCTACTGTTTATAATAGAGAACAAATTCAGCCAGTAAAATTTTAGCTGGCTCTCCAGCTATTCTTCAGACGTAAGACAACATACACTCAGCTGCAGCTTGTGTTAGAAAAATAAGGTTTGCACACATATGTGCACACACATCCACGCCAAGCCTAGCCCACTGCTAATGAAACAAAGAGTGCCTTTCTGCTACATACATATCACATACACAAACCAATTCCCTGTGATGTATGTGTTTTATGGCCGTGAAGATGAAAAATGGTTAAA